>JZKD02S1745632.1:26392-41404 GCA_000966675.3 Picea glauca | reverse complement strand
AAAGAGGTTTCAGATTCGGGTAGAAGGTCAAAAGTTAAGTCTTAAGGGTCATTTTCTGCGTATAAGTTTAGAGCCCTAGCTTATTAGTCCGTAGGGTAGAATACCCCACAACAAAGAGGAGGTTGAAACTCCCCTTATGTTTGAGTCACCTAAAACCACTAACACCACCCCTCCCTCAAGCCCTCCCGAAGTAGAACCGGTCATTTCCCTAAATTCTCTCACTGGTTTCTCTTCTCCCCAAACCCTCAATATAATCGGTTACATCAAGCATAGGAAGGTCATCATTCTAGTTGATAGTGGATTCAGCACCCATAATTTTATTCATCGTTGCATTGCCCAAGAAACTCATTGCTACATCCATGTAGTCAATAATTTCCAAATCATGATTGCTAATGGTGGCTCCATGAAATGTGGAGGGCATTGTGAAAATGTGTGTCTCCAAATTGGTAACTACCACCTGAAATCTCATATGTTTTCTATCGACATGGGTGGTTGTGACATTGTGTTGGGTGGAGATTGGATAAGGACTTTGGGTCCCATTCTCATGGATTTTAACAAATTAACCATGAAATTTTACCAAGAGGGACAACAATATAAGTTCCAAGGCATCATCGTCAATTCACTTGAGATCATTAGTTCCCATCGTATGGAAAAGCTGCTCAAAAAATTTCATTCTGGTGTTATTTCCCAACTCCATGCCATACAAGCAACAGAGACACCCTCGATGCCGCAAGACCTCCAATCCATCCTTTCTAAACATCAAGTGGTATTTTAAACTCCTTAGGGACTCCCTCCTTCCCATGGTGTTCATGATCATTCCATTCCCTTTGTACCAGGAAGACTTCCTCCCAATATTCGTCTGTATCATCACCCCTTTTCCCAAAAAAATGAAATTGAGAAAATGGTCCAAGAACTCCTTAACACAAGCATTATCCACCCTAGTACGAGCCCCTACTCTTATCCGATGGTAATGGTCCTAAAGAAACAAGGTTCTTGGCGAATGTGTCCTGAATTTTGTGCCCTCAAAAAACTTACCATTAAAGACAAATTTGCCATTCATGCCATTGATGACCTCTTGGATGAATTGAGTGGCACACAGTTCTTTACTAAAATTGATCTTTGTTATGGATACCACCAGATACATATGAAAGAGGAATACATTCCCAATACAACCTTTAGAACACATGAGGGCCACTATGATTTTTTGGTCATGCCCTTTGGCTTGTGTAATGCCCCCCTCCACCTTCCAAAGCCTCATGAATCATGTCTTTTGTCCTTTTCTCCTTCATTTTGTCTTAGTTTTCTTTGATGATATCCTTATCTATAGAAAAACCTGGATAGACCATCTAATTCATGTGATCGATTTCTCCATCTACTCTCTCAGCACCAAATTTTCCTGAAACAGTCTAAATGTTCTTTTGGCGCCTCAAAAGTTGAGTAATTGGGTCATCTAGTTGGAAAGGATGGCATCAGGGTGGATCCTAAAAAAATTGAAGCTATGCAAGACTGGCCTTACCTAAAGACTCTCAAAATCTTGTGTGGCTTTCTCGTCCTAACAGGTTACTATCGCAAGTTTGTTAAGAATTATGGAAAGATTGCAGCACCTCTCATTGCACTCCTAAAAAGGACTCTTTCACTTGGACTCCAACAACTGCTCAAGATTTTAAAACCTTGAATATGGCCATGTGCACCACTCCAGTCCTGGCCCTTCCTGATTTCACAAAGACCTTTGTCTTGGAATGTGATGCTTCAGGGAAAGGAATTGGTCTTGCTTATGCAAGAGGGTCAGTCGTTGGCCTTTACCAGTAAGCAACTGTCTAAAATAAATCTAGGAAAATCAATCTATGAAAAGGAAATGTTGGTTATTTTGCATGTCGTTGATCTGTGGCGCCCTTATCTATTGGGGAAATGCTTCCAAATTAAGACAGGCCATCAAAGCCTCAAGTATTTTCTGGAATGACACATTTCCTCCCTGAAGCAACAAAAATGGGTGACTAAGATCTTTGGATATGATTATGAGATCATTTACAGGAAAGGAAAATATAATGTGGTTGTGGATGCACTTTCCCAAAAATATGAAGATGACGGATCCCTTTTTTCTCTTTCCTTCATTGTACCAGATTAACTCCAAGTCGTTCACCAGGAATGGCTACACGATCCGAAAAGTTCGAATCTGATCCAACAATTGCATTCCAATGCTTCAGCTTCCCTAGGGTACTCTTGGCTCCATGATTATCTTCAAGACAAAGGCCATTTGTATTTAAGTAAACAATCAAAACTTAAATCCACAGTACTTTATGAGCTTCATGCTACACCCACAGTTGGGCACTCTGGGTTTATCAAAGCCTATGACAAGGTCAAACGTTCTTTTTTCTGGGATGGTATGAAACAAGACATTCGTAATTTTTTCGTTGAATGTGATGTGTGTCAACGCAACAAGGGAAAAACAGTCAAATATCCAGGCACACTACAACCTCTTCCGATTCCACCTACTATTTGGAGGGATATCTCTATGGATTTTATTACAGGATTACCCAAATTGGGAAATAAATCAGTCATCATGGTGGTTGTTGATCTCCTTTCCAAGTATGCTCATTTATGTTCTCTTCAACACCCATTTACAGCATCCACGGTGGCTCAACTTTTCATGGATCAGGTCTTCAATCTTCATGGCATGTCACATTCTATTGTTTATGATCGCGACCCAACCTTCACTAGCAATTTTTGGCAAGAACTGTTCAAGCTACAAGGCACCCAATTGCATCTCAGCACAGCTTATCATCCCAGAATGATGGTCAAAGGGAAGTTGTCAACAAGTGTTTGGAAACATATTTGAGGTGTTTTTCCTCAAAAAAGAAAAATCAGTGGGCTCAATGGCTACCCCTAGTTGAATGTTGGTACAACACTTTATACCATACAACTACACTCATGACTCCTTTTGAAGCGGTATATGGAAAAAAACCACCTTCAATTATCTCATACTTACCAGTTGTCTCGAAGGTCCAGGAAGTTGACCAAACAATTACAGTTTGAGAGGCTATTCTCCATACCCTCAAAAAAAAAAAATCACCATTATTTGAGACCTATTCCATTGGATTCATCTCTTCTCCCTTCTCACATTCATACATATCATTTTTTGGAAAATGTTTTGACCCCACTCACCCTATTTCGGTTCCCTCGTCATCATGGCACATACCCATAGCCAAGACTTGGAAGCTCACTTCACTACCTTGCAATCTAATATCACCGAGACCCAACAAGAAGTGAAACAACTAAGTGCCAATGTTTTCATCATCAATACAACCATGCAGTCCTCAATGAAGGAAATCAAACAAGACCTGACCACCCATCTTGAATATGTATTTTCGACACTCTACACCAAGCTGCATATCCCTACAAATAACCCTTTATCTAACCCACCTCCACATATTGAAGCTGAAAATTCCTCTCATTCCCATAACTTTCAGCACCATCACTTTCAACGTGACCTACACCTTCCATGGGTGGATGTGACAAATTTTGATGGCTCAGATCCCACTGGTTGGGTAACCCAAATGGAACATTATTTCTCTTTATACGGCATTACATATGGCTTGGAAAAACTTCGATATGGTGTTCTCCATCTAGATCAAGAACGTTGGCAATGGTGGCAATGGAGAAAAACTTCTCATCAAGGGTATATTGCTTGGACACACTTTGTGGCATAAATTTATGAATGCTTTGACACTAACACCAACCATTTGGTCCATTTGAAAAAGTTGAAACAATCAGGAACAACAAAAGAATTTATAGTTTCTTTTGAGTGCCTGGATTTTCGGACAGAGGGCATGTCTGATGCCTTTTTATGAGAGTGTTTTATCAGTGGCCTCAAGGATGAGATTTGGTCCCATGTCCTCATGGCTCAGCCTCAGATTTGGGTGGAAGCTACTAAAAGAGATAAAGAAGCACAACAGTTTGTATGTTCTCAAAACCATAAACCCTCCTTTATCCCTCACACTAAACCAGTAAATCCCATTACTCCTTCTGCTCCATTAAATATCCAAAAATTGACCGGGGATGAAATGGTTGAATGCCAACTCAAATGCCTTTATTATAATTGTGATGGAAACTATTTCCCAGGCCACAAGTGTAAGGAACAAAACCCTTTTATGGCCATATCGAAGGATATTTCAGAAGAGGAGGTTGAAACTCCCCTCATGTCTGAGTCACATGAAACCACTAACACCACCCCTCTCTTAGACCCTCCCAAAGTAGAACCGGTCATTTCCCTAAATTATCTCATTAGTTTCTCTACTCCCCAAACCCTAAAGATAATCGGTAACATCAAGCATAGGAAGGTCATCATTCTGGTTGATAGTGGAAGCACCCATAATTTTATTCATCATTGCATTACCCAAGAAACTCATTGCTACATCCATGCAGTCAATAATTTCCAAATCATGATTGTCAATGGTGGCTCCATCAAATGTGGAGGGTGTTTTGAAAATGTGCATCTCCAAATTGGTGACTACCACCTGAAATCTCATATGTTTTCTATCGACATGGGCGGTTGTGACATTGTGTTGGGTGCAGACTGGTTAAGGACTTTTGGTCCCATTCTCATGGATTTTAAGGAATTAACCATGCAAGTTGACCAGGACAGCCAACATTATAAGTTCCAAGGCATCACCTTTGGTTCACTTGAGATCATTAGTTCCCACCGCATGGAAAATCTACTCAAAAAAGGTCATTCTGGTGTTATTTCCCAAATCCATGCCATACAAGCAACAGAGACACCCTCAGTGCCGCAAGACCTCCAATCCATCCTTTCTAAACATCAAGTGGTATTTTCCACTCTTCAGGGGATCCCTCCTTCATGTGGTGTTCATGATCATTCCCTTCCCCTTGTACCAGGAAGCCTTCCTCCCAATATCTGTCAGTATCGTCACCCCTTTTCCCAAAAAAATGAAATTGAGAAAATGGTCCTGGAACTCCTTAACATAGGCATTATCTGCCCTAGTACGAGCCCCTACTATTCTCCGGTGGTCATGGTCCTAAATAAAGAAGGTTCTTGGTGAATGTGTCCTAACTTCCGTGCCCTCAACAAACTTACCATTAAAGACAAATTTCCCATTCATGTCATTGATGACCTCTTGGATGAATTGAGTGGTGCCTAGTTCTTTACTAAACTTGATCTTCGTTCTGGCTACCACTAGATACGTATGAAAGAGACAAACATTCCCAATACTTCCTTTAGAAATCATGAGGACCACTATGAGTTTTTGGTCATGCCCTTTGGCTTGTGTAATTCCCCCTCCACCTTCCAAAGCCTCATGAATCATGTCTTTTGTCTTTTTCTCCGTCATTTTTTCTTAGTTTTCTTTGATGATATCCTCATCTATAGCAAAACCTAGACAGACCATGTTGCTCATGTGGATTGAGTTCTCCATCTACTCTCTTAGCACCAACTTTTCCTGAAACAGTCTAAATTTGTTTTTGGCGCCTCAGAAGTCAAGTACTTGGGTCATCTGGTCGGCAAGGATGGCATCAGGGTGGATCCTTAAAAAATTGAATCTATGCACGACTGGCCTCACCCAAAGACTCTCAAAATCTTGTGTGGGTTTCTAGGCTTAACAAGTTATTATCGCAAGTTTGTTAAGACTTATAGAAATATTGCAACACCTCTCACTGCACTCCTAAAAAAGAACTCTTTCACTTGGACTCCAGCAGTTGCTCAAGCTTTTAAAACCTTGAATATGGCCATGTGCACCACTCTAGTATTGGCCCTTCCTAATTTCACAAAGACCTTTGTCTTGTAAATTGGTTCTTCAGGGAAAGAAATTGGTTTTGTCCTTATGCAAGAGGGTTGGGCGTTGGCCTTTACCAATAATCAATTGTCTGAAAGAAATTTGGGAAAATCAATCTATGAAAAGTAAATGTTGGCTATTTTTCATCCCGTTGATTTGTGGCGCACTTATCTATTGGGGCAACGCTTCCAAATTAAGACAGACCATCAAAGCCTCAAGTATTTTTTGGAACAATGCATTTCCTCCCCAAAGCAACAAAAATGGGTGACTAAGCTATTTGGATATGATTATGAGATCATTTACAATAAAGTCAAAGACAATGTGGTTGTGGATGAACTTTCCTGAAAATATGAAGATGACATATTATTTTTTTCCCTTTCCTTCATTGTACCAGATTGGCTCCAAGTCGTTCGCTAGGAATGGCTACACGATCCCAAAATTTTGCATTTGATCCAACAATTGCAATCCAATGCTTCATATTCCCCAGGGTACTCTTAGCTCCATGATGAGCTTCGATACAAAGGTTGTTTGTATTTAAGTAAACAATCAAAACTTAAATCCACGGTACTTTCTGAGCTTCATGCTACACCCATAGATGGGCACTCTGGGTTTACCAAAACATATGGCAGGGTCAAACGTTCTTTTTTCTGGGATGGTATGAAACAAAACATTCATAATTTTGTTGTTGAAAGTGATGTGTGTCAACACAACAAGGGAAAAACAGTCAAATCTCTGGGCACACTACAACCGCTTCTGATTCCACATGATATTTGGAGGGATATCTCTATGGATTTTATTACATGCTTATCCAAATCAGGAAATAAATCAGTCATCATGGTGGTTGTTGATCACCTTTCCAAGTATGCTCATTTATGTTCTCTTCAACACCCATTTACAACATCCACGGTGGCTCAAATTTTCATTGATCGGGTCTTCAAGATGCATCGCATGCCGCATTATATTGTTTTTTATCGTGACCCAACTTTCACCAGCAATTTCTGGAAAGAATTTTTCAAGCTACAAGGCACCCAATTGCATCTGAGCACATCTTATCATCCCTATATTGATGGTCAAATGGAAGTTATCAACAAGTTTTTGGAAACATATTTGAGTTGTTTTGCCTCAGAAAAGAAAAATCAGTGGGATCAATGGCTACCCCTAGTTGAATGGTGGTACAACACTTCATACCATACAGCTACATGCATGACTCCTTTTGAAGAGGTATATGGACAAAATACACCTTTAGTTCTCTCATACTTATCGGGTGTCTCAAAGGTCCAAGCAGTTGACCAAATGCTTAAAGTTTCAGAGGTTATTCTCTGTACCCTCAAAGAGAATTTGTTCATGGCATAAAATTGCATGAAGCAAAAAGCAGATCAAGGTCACCATGAACATCAATTTGCAGAAGGGGATCAGGTGTTTCTTCGACTGCAACCTTACAAGAAAAATTACCTCAAGGCTGAGCATTGTCATAAGCTAGCACCCAAGTTTTATGGTCCTTTTACTATTATCAAGCGTGTGGGGAAGGTGGCCTATCAGTTAGCTTTTCTTGGTCATTCTAAACTACATTATGTTTTTCATGTTTCATGCTTAAAGAAGGTGATTGGAAGTAAGTGCCAAATTCAAACCAACCTTCCCGAGTTAGATGAAGAAGGATCCATTTGTCTATAGTGACAAGAAATTTTGGATCAGCATGAGCGTCACCTGCATCAGAGAACCATCAAAGAAGTGTTAGTCCAATGGAAAGATACAACTCC
Organism: Picea glauca; assembly: GCA_000966675.3. Taxonomy (NCBI): domain Eukaryota; kingdom Viridiplantae; phylum Streptophyta; class Pinopsida; order Pinales; family Pinaceae; genus Picea; species Picea glauca. The sequence goes on along the minus strand of JZKD02S1745632.1, from coordinate 33,861 downwards.
AACAGATGCCACTTGGGAACCAGCTACCATTCTGCAGCAGTTTCCACATCTCAAGCCTTGAGGAAAAGGTTGTTTTTAAGGGGGAGGATATGTTAGGGTCCTAACCTGCACATAGGTAGAACAATATATTCAGATGTAATAAAGGTCAATATCAATAAGGCCTTGCAATAAAATAGAATAAGTCGAATGTAAGAATACCTAATAGAAGCTTTCTCTTCTAGAAGGATCTTCCTCTAGATGTTTCTTTTGATAGACATATTTAGTATAAATAGGAGTCGAGGGTGTGAAAAACCTATCTTGGATATTATTGTAATAGATCTCTGCTCGAATGGAGATTTCCCCCTTGAAGAGGTCCGTGAACATTTCTCTCAAAATCAAAGTGTTATTTTTGTTGTTATTCTTATATCATTTCAGTATTATTGTGGTGATTGTTCTGGTTATATTGTTGTTATTTTGCCATTTATAGCATTTTATTTTTGTTCTGCATACTTTTTATATCTGGTATATTACACTTTTTTCCCTCTTCTTATTTTTGAATTTGTTCCTTGCTCTTATTTTGCAAAGATTTTTTCCTTCTTTCTTATCATAGGCAGGATCTGCGTCCACTCTTCATGCTAGTCAACAAGATAACATGTAAAAAAAACATATATGATCTTAGCACGCAAAAGCATGGCGCATGGGCTGAGAATTTCACTGAGCAAGGTATGGATAATTGTATGATGTACACTAGTTTGTACTGAACTGATGTATCGGTTGTAACAAAAGAAAAGAATTGACCTCTACAAGGAAAAATATCATGAGTATTGTTGTAACAATGGGGAAAATGTTGTGGTAGAAGGAGGTCGTAGCAAACGTAGCATAGATTTTCGTGGGAAGTGCAGCAACAACTATGAAAAATATCCTAAAGGGCGTTATGGAATGTAAATGAATTCGTGGTTGAATAGACGAGACCATCTGTATGTGTTAAAGGGTTTCATTATGGTTTACACTCGTTCGTTTAATGGATTTATTGGCCACATTTGGTAATGCAATAAATATCTGACATGAATATATATAAGCGTTAAATGCAATGGTAAATGCACGACATCACCACAGCAATAAGTCCTCAATGTTGAGAGCCAATAATATTTCAGAAAAATCTTATTTTTATATTTATTTCAATTCTATTTAAATTATTATTCAAATTCTTGTATGTTTAACATTTCAAATGCTCATATTTTTTGTGTAATATGGGAGGAATGATTTGATCAAAGTGCGCGCTAGGGTTTTTTCTCTATAACCTGCATCATTCGTCTCCCTTTTTCCATATCCATGGTCATGGAGGCCGAGGGAGGGGCACCCCTAGCCCCCTCCTACAACGTTGTAACAGGAAAGGAGCATGGCTCCAACCACTTCAAGCATCCAACGTTCGAACTCCCAAATGACATGCAGAAACTCATTTGGGAAAATGAAATGCCAAAGGAAAAACCTATGGACATTGATCCGGAAACCAACCAACCAAGAACCAAATGCACTTGGGAACCCGGGAAATGCATTCTACAAGCTCTGATCGCTCCCAAATACGCCATTAGCTCACAGAGAATGGAGGACCAGAAGTTGTATATGTGCGATTTTGCTTTGATCGGAAAATTTTTGGGGTTATGGCCCTCAAAAAAAGACCTAGTCAAATGGATTCACTATTGGTGGAAACCCAAGGGCCATTACGACCTCCAACTAGGATCAAAAGGCTTATTTATGATCATATTGCACAATCTGGAAGACAATAACTGAATCTTAGAAGGGGGGTCGTACTTCTACAAATGGGCAGGCATGTTTCTTCGATTCTGGATGAAGCGATTCAACCCAGAAAAAGAAGACTTCACCCATGCTTTGTTCTGTATAAGGCTATATTCACTACCACAGGAATTTGGGTCAGAGGATATCCTCGCAAGGATTTGAAACACCATCGGCAGCTACGTCAAGACTTCGGAGGCAACAAAAAAAAGAAGGTACACTGCTTATGCCTGTATATGTGTCTATTTAAATATTTCAAAATCCCTCCCTGGAACCATTATTCTAGACTATCAAGATGAGGAGTGGTCCCAAACCTTGAACTATGAGCATATCCCCTTATGATGTCGCAAATTTCATGAGCATGGCCATCTATTCTGAGAATGCCCTTTAAATAACCCTCCCAAGACAACTCTGGAAGACTTTGGCAAACCCAAGGATGGATTCACACAGGTCACGGGTCGACGAAAGAATCAGACAAAAAGGGCATCCCCCCAAGCCCCTACTGGACCCCCTAATAAGAACTCTTTTGATGCCCTCCAAACCCCGGTGGATACCCCCTTATCCTCTACCAGCCCCCTGACAACCCCTGCAACCAGCCAAATCTCTGTCATACAAGATCCCCCTGTTCTCTCTTCCTCACATCCACTATCCACGGAGAACTCCCTCCCTACCACCCTCGAACCAGAAATAGGCAATCCAGACACAGATAGGGAGGATCAAGAGCTAGCAGGAATCGATATGGCTCATCTAGAACATGCCTATCGTAAGCAACAATTGTATACCATACCACCTGATCAGTTGCGCAAAGTTCACAAAGTCTTCCTTAACTCGTCTGTAGGAGGTAAAGATGGAGCCAATACAAACTTGGGTATACAAAAAGAAACCACCAAGGAACAACGAAAAACCACAAAGGAGGAGAAAAAAAGAAGTAGGAAACTGAAACACCAGCTCATCTAGGACGTCGGTAACTTCCTTGTTAACTTAGGTCAAATTCAATTAATATTGGACAGCTTCCCCCCGACCCTCCAACCCCCATTGTCCTCATGAAGATACTATCCTGGAACATAAGAGGCCTCAATGCAAAGAGTAAACAAACTCTACTCAAAGACATAATCAACAAGGCACAGAGGCACAGAGCACTCTTCAAAGGTGTTGGACATAGGCAAATCATATGGAAGTGGACACTATTGGAGCATCAGGAGGTATTGCACTGCTCTGGAATCCCGATACCATCCTTCTTGACAACTTTTTTACTTCCAAGTTGACCATAACAGCTTATTTTCACCTCATTGGATCGAACAAACAAGGCTACATCACAAACATCTATGGACCCCCCAAATCAGTGAATAAAGAAGCATTCCTCCAGCACATGGAATGGATAGCAGAGCACCTAGGCCCCCAAAGGTGGATCCTCGGGGGTGATTTCAATATGATCACAGGGTTGGAGGACAAAAACGGAGGCAATCGAGTCATGGGAAATGACAGCATGTTATTTAACTGCACCATCGTCCTTCTAAACCTCATTGACGTCAAAAAAAACAATGGTCATTTCACGTGGTCCAATAGACGCTCGAGGGCCCAACATGTATCCAGTAGACTAGACCGGTTCCTTATCTCTGAGGCCATCATGATGGACGGTCTAGCTTGGTACGCCACAGTCATTGAGGCCATGGGTTCAGATCATTGGCTAGTTCTTCTAACCCTCAACATCATTGGAACCCCAGGAAGGAATCCCTTTCATTTTGAAAAGTTCTGGTTGACTCACCCAGATTTCCAAGCATACATCAAGACCTAGTGGGAAGAGGCAGCCATCCAAATAGGAACCCCAATGTACAGATTCCAACAATGACTAAAAAACCTCAAAAAACAACTCAAAATCTAGAACAATTCCACCTTTGGCAACATCTTCCAAGCATGGGAGCATCTCCAGCAACAAATGCAAACACAACAACACCAAATCAGAACACAAGGTCTAACGGAAGCTCTCCAAAAGAAACAAACACTCCTCAATAACTAGATAGTTGAAAGAAAAGCGCAAGAGGAAGTTCTATGGAGACAAAAATCTCGCATCACGTGGTTGAAAGAGGGGGATAAAAACACCAAATTCTCTCACAGATCCATGGTTTAGAGGCACCAGGCCAATTGCATCACTCGTCTAATTTCAGAGCAAGGAACAAAAATTCAACAACATGCTGATGTGGAAAAGGAATTTCTTACCTACTACCATTCTCTCCGAACAGAGCCCCCGACAAATCACTCGCAGGCCATCACCTATATCCTCAAACACATACCCAAGGAGGTCACCAAGGAGCAAAATGAAGCCCTGATGAGACCAATCACTTAGGAGGAGGTCGACCAATCTCTAAAGGCCACCCGGCTCGGCAAGGTACTTGGACCAGACGGCTTCACTTCATATTTCTTTCACTACTATTGGAGTATCATCCGAGAGGATGTGTGGGAAATCATCGAGGACTCCAGAAGATCCAGTAAGGTCCTCCAGGCCCTCAATGCAACCTTTCTCACCCTCATCTCTAAAGAGAACAACAACACCTCTCTGGCTCACTTTAGACCTATAGTCCTTTGCAATGTCATTTGCAAAATCCTTACCAAGATCATTGCAACCCGTCTCAAGCCCATTTTATCACTCCTAATCTCCCCTGAGCAGTCCATCTATGTAGAAGGTCACCAAATTCTGGATAGCGTCATCCTATCTCATGAAGTTATCCATTCCCTTCACTCTACCAAAACACAGGGCATGCTTCTAAAGCTAGATCTCTCCAAAGCCTTTGACAAACTAAGCTGGAGCTACTTAAAATCTACTCTCCTCGCCTTTGGCCTTGATCACACTTGGGTCTCTTGGATAGTCAACCTCACCTCTTCAGCATTATTCTCAATCCTATTCAATGGTGTCCCATCCAAACCTTTTTCCCCCTCAATAGGAATTATACAAGGGGACCCTTTCTCGCCCTTCCTTTTCATTCTTATGGAAGAAGGGCTCAGTCGCACACTAAAAGAAGCCATCCGAGACCTTTCTCTCTTGAGCCTCACCCCCCATGGAATTTCTCCCCCCATATCTCATAGCCAATTTGTAGATGACATCCTTCTCATGGGAGTCTCCACCATCAAAGAAGCCCGTTGTTTCAGATCCATCATTGACCTTTTCTATGAAGCTTCAGGCATGTAAGTAAACTTAACCAAATCCCAAGTCTTCTTCTTCAATACACACTTATTTATCCAAAACCATCTCACACTCCTCCTGGGCTTCACCCATAGTGTCCTACCATCAGTCTACCTGGGCATCCCCCTCATTGATAACTCACTCTGGAATACCCCCTGGAACTCCTTGTTGTCTAGTTTTAAGAAGAGACTCTCCCTATGGACCTTTATCTCTCTCAATCTTCCTGGGTGCCTCATTCTCCATAAATCCATCTTTCAATCTCTCTCGATCTACACCTTCTCAACCTTAGTGGCCCCAAGCTTCATCCACAACACCCTAAGATCGATTCAAAGAATATTTATGTGGAAAGGTACCAAGGAGGGACGCAAAATATCCCTGGTAAGTTGGGAAAAGGTCTACAACCCAAAAAACGCAGGAGGCCTCGATTTATGTGATCCAGCCACTCTTAACAAAGTCCTCAGTGCTAAAATCTGGTGGGGATGGCTGAAAAGACCCCAGGATCTCTGGGCATGATTGTGGAGGGAAAAATATACCCCCACAACCCCAGAAAAAGAACTCATCAGGTAGAATGGTCAAAGCCTAGGATCACTAATCTAGAATAATGCCCGGAACAATCGAGGACTCAACATGGACCACTCATTCTGGAAACTACAAAATGCTACATCGAAAAAAAATTGGAGTGACTCATGGCAACAACTCCCCGCCTTAAATACAGATCTGAACCTCAGATACCTCATTCCCCTTACCACTGCCACAGGATTACAGATATTTATTGACTTCTGGAAGCCTTTTGATATAGGAGAATTATGGTGCACCTGGAAAAACACCCACGAACTCCTAAATATTCCTCCAATTGTCGAACTCCAACCCCTACAGGAGCATCTCACCTCATGAAAATTATTTTGTCAACAAGGGGAGGAAATTGTTCAGTGGGGCCACTCCCCTACAGGAAACTTTAACATTCTTGAAGAATACACCATAAAAGAAGGCCACGACACCTTGCCTCGAGAGGATATTTGGGGGAAAATGTGGGATATGAAATCATGGCCAAAATTCAACACCTTCCTCTGGCTAGTGGAACACAACAGCATCCTCACTTGGGATAACTTAAGAAAACGGGGCTTCATTGGCCCTTCTTGGTGTCAACTTTGTGAATAAGAGGAAGAAACTCTAAATCATATCCTCAACCTCTGCCCCTACAACTCGAACATCTGGGATCAAAGTGCTAGCATCATGAGAAATTTGGACAGAAACTGCTTGGGTTCAAAGGAAACTATTGTACATTGGAGAAGCTCGAATTTCCACTCTCCCATTCTCAATAGAATCTGGCAAATACTCACAGGCTTCATCCTGTGGTAGATCTGGAAAGAAAGGAACAAGGGAATCTTCAACTCGGTCACCAGAACGTGGCAAGAGGTGTGAACTACAATCCACACCAACACCAATGAAACCATCTCGCTACATCCATGGACGGAGCAGGACCTTCAAATCCCATAGAATGAAGATCATATCATTAGAGCATGGAATTTAAACATCACCCCAACCCCAGATCATCTTATGGAAACTGAGGGACGTAAGACCATCCCTACTAATTGGGAGGCTCCATCCATGAATTTATTCAAACTTAATTTTGATGGAGCCTCCAAAGGTAACCTGGGACCAGCTGGATATGGTGTAGTCATCTGGAACAGTGACGGAGAAATCCTACACATCCTAGCAGGTAGCATGGGGCACAAGACCAATAATGTTGCATAAATCTGGAGTCTTCTCTGTAGACTGCAAGCAGCCTCAGAGCAATATCTCTTTCCCCTCATCATGGAAGGTGATTCATAGATTGTGATCAATCTCCTCTCACATCTTCTCAATGGAGTAGATCCGGAGAATTTATCTCCCAGCTGGCGACTCCTGAATGGGATCTGCAGAATAAAATCTATTCTTAAGCCACAACAAGTAATCCTTCCTTCCCAGGTCAGAAGAACGGCCAATCAAGTAGCTGACTAGCTAGAAAATTTCAGAGTCGAGCTTGAAGAAGGCATCTTCTCTTGTACCCCTTCTACGAATCCCACTCACCCTGCCACCATTGCTTGTAAAAACATAGCTCACTCCAAAGACCTTCCCCCAGATGGGGTGCTCTCTTGATATGACAGCTCCACTCAGGCTAGCTGCCACTTGGCCACTCTTTAAGCCACCTGGCATATGCCCTTTTCCACATCCCATCCTCGGTCCTTTCAAGGCTTTACGTTACCTTCCGCCACCCTCCACTTCTCATTTGAATTTCATTGTTCACTTGCCCTGGGAGATCTCCAAATCGTGCGTCTTCATAGCATCATGCAGAAGATCCTTCATGTTGCTTCATCTCTCACAATGTCTTTTTCTTCTTTTGGAAGTTATGGGGTCTCTGGAGCCACAACTTCTTTCTTCCATTTCAAAACACCAGCTATCCAGAGCTCTCGTCCTCCTCCGCCTCGTTTTCAAGCTCTGGTGCGACTCTTCATGGGATCCTCTCAAGTTTTGGAAG
>JZKD02S1745621.1:78491-100073 GCA_000966675.3 Picea glauca | reverse complement strand
TAGTAATTTCAACAGAGCTAGAGGCCTTGGAAATTGAGGATATGATAGAAACTATCCTTGAGGTCAAGAAAGTTCTAACTAAGAGAGGATTAATGTTGCAAATTGAGGAAATATCCCAAGCAATGAGCATTGGAGTACAAAGGTTTTTTAGCAAAATAGATTCACTACATAAGAAGGGGCTCCCAGGTTTATTCGTGATCAATGATAAGTTCATTAGTCTCTATGACTACAAAAAAGAGATCATCACAATGGCAAAGGATGGCTCTAATTTTGCAGGGATACATGGTAACATTACTGGCAAAGCATTCTTGGAGACTCTGTAGTTGAACCTCAGCATCCAACAGGAGATCAAGTACATATTCATCACCAAGCCCACCTTCACCAAGTACACAGAGATGGATGAAGTTTACCGAAGGTTACTCAAAGTCACCATCCCTATTCAAAAGAGATGGGATGACCTATGTTCTTTGATCGAGTAAGAGATGATGTGTACAATCTGAGTCAGCATGTGCAACAGTCATAGTCAAGTCAAAAATGAATCACCAACCACCTTCCTCAGAATCAACACCAAGGATTCGAAAGGATCATTCATCATTCCTACTGTTTTGTAAAATGTAATCTAGTTAGTTAGATTTTCTATCCACCATATTCTGATCATTAATGATAGGATCAAATCTAATTTTTCTATAAATACTCCAAACTTCGAAGTATTGAGGGTTGATCTTTACGCTCAATCAAGCTGTAATCTATAAAAAATATTGAAGAGATCTACCATTAATAAAAAGGAAAATCATAGGATTCCCGCCTGTTGATGTTGGTGATGTTTACTTCTCTTTGTTAAATGTTTATCTCACTTCATTATCATTTTGTTTTCTGTCTCTGATCGTTTAAAGAAGTTTAAGTGTAGAATTTATCTTGAATACTCTGTTTCTGGATTTTAAAGATCTGAATGTTTTTCTTCTGATATTGTGATAAAGAAATTCTTAAATGCTTATTTATTATGATTGACTATCTCACATGTTTCTTTCATTCATCGCTTTAATTTTAAAGGATCCGACATCTGCATTATCCTACCCTGTGAAGAAACCTAATAAAATCTATTTTTTGATCTCAACCCTTAACACAGACCCCATAGCCTAATGGATGTGTAAGAAATATTTCATCCATCTTTATAAAACAAAACAACACACTTATATTAATTTAACTAGCCTAATATCTAAAACCCGAACATATCTAAATCTTACAAAGAGATCCCTCTCTAAAACTGGTAGGGCTAGATCCCAATTTTGAAGTGGTTGGGTAAGTTACCTCTGTTAAATTTTTTCTGCCTCCTGACAACCTATGGGAATTTATAGATTTCTAACACACCCATATGTTGTACCTCCTATCCCTATTCTTGGCCACCTGTCGTCATGTATTATTTCATTATGCAGACCTGTCTCTCAGGAGATCCTCCTAGCCATCTCGGACTTAACCATCCATGTGGCTAGGTTCGTGTGGCAGCATATATGGACTTGCTATGTCATTCCTTCTGGAAGTGGGTCCCTGGGTCACCAAATCTGATGCGACTCCTACAACATTACACCGAGGTAATCCATGCAGTCGACCACCAAATTTTCCTTTATTCTGATTTTCTCTGGGACTATGGTCGTTAGAGAGGTAAGCATGCCCCCAAGCTAAGAGAGACCATGGATAAGCCTCCAATTATGAGAAACCTTATCAACCTTCACTCTGTTATCGCACAAATTGTAGGTTGGGAAAACCCCAACCCAAACCACAAAATGGCGACAACTAAGAGAAAACCTACTCGGTGTCACTTTAGAGGTGAAGTGATCACCTCAAGGGGGGAATCCATGGGTGAACCTAGGGGAAATTAATGGAAAGTGATATGATGAGATAAATGCCTCTATAGGTCAAGTTTTTATATGGAAGGAGGGTTGGAATCGAGTCTCAATGGTATTCAATGGTTGCCAATAAGTTCAAGCACCCGCGGATGATGATTGTACCTACTCGAGACATAAGAAAATCCACCTATACGGTATATATGTTAGGTGGAAAATAAATTTAAGATTGGTGTACCTATTTGAAGCAGTCAATAGATATATATCAACAGGAAAGAATTAGTAAAGATGCTATATAAGATGCTAAAATCCATGTAAAAGATGCAAGAGAGAAACTAGAAAACACTAGCACAACTCAAGTAAAATAGCATGAGACTTTAGAATCTAAACAAAATAAAATGGTATTGTGGAGATACTATTTATCCTTATGTCTATCGTAAACACTTTTTTACAACAAAAAACCCAACCATCAAAACTTGCAAGTAATCCCCCTGAAAAGTGTGTTAGGACTAGTAGATTATGCTGGAAAACTCTTAGCAAATGTTGACGGTTGAATTATGAGTTGTTTAGAGATTTCCTTAGGGTGTTTTGCAGCCCTAATGTCTGTAGAATTAAAATTATTACAACATCAAATTTTCTATCTAACCCTTAGGGCACAAGAATGATTATAACATGTAGAAGAAATTCCAACTTGAAAATTTCAAAAAGCTCATAGTTTTACGTATCCCAATGCAATGATTTATTTCTCCAATACAAGATATTAGTTCCTTTAACTATTGGGTTATGGAGTCTTTAAAAGATAAAGATCTATTTGTGCTACCTCCTTGAGGGCGTAAGCCTTTTTACTCCCCAAGTTAAGAAAAACTAGGTAAGGAAAACCCTAAGAGGGTGTAAACACTTTTACTCCTAGTATTTATTTGTGCAACAACATATTTCAAGACAAAATGATGGCCTTTATGGGGTTGTATGCACTTATACTCCCCAATAATATTAGAAAATTAGACTTGTAACCAAGAAAAGAAACAACAATATGGACTCCTTACCTAGTGCAAGCATAAACAAGACAAATTCCTTATTTAACCAAGAAATATCCACCATAAAGAAAGAAAAGTTCTTCAAGAGAGATAGTTTGTCACTTATCCATCCAACAGAATAAGACAAATCATAACAAGAGATTTTAACCAAGAGAGATGAGGAGAATTTCCCAAAAAGGGTGCAAATTTCAGCCAAGTATTCTCTCAAAAGAGGGAGAGTTATGATCAAAATGAGATACAATTAATCTCTATTTATACAAAATGTTCTAAACATAGTTTGTACACATAATCTAGGTTAAACTAAAAAATAAGGGGATAACAACTCTTATTTTTCCCGTTTACACAAATATTATTATTCAATTCATGTTTTTTTGGACATAAGTAAAACCCTAAAGTAAGACGTCACCCCTCTAGGGTGACGTTTTGGCACTTTTGCAAGTCGTTGGAGTAGGATATGGGTGATCTAGGCCTCCAAAGGCCACTTGTATTAGATTCAAGCCTCTTCTCTATGATTTATGGCTTCCTTCCTTCAAATCATGCCACGTGTCCTCAACCACCACCAAATCCTATCCCTACTATGACGTCAAGCCCTCAAGGGTGACGTTTTGGCCTTCTTAGGAAAATTGTTTGGGTGGTAGGGGATATGTTAGGTCCTCCATACTGTATTCTAGGCCTCCAAAGTAATGTTTACATTTTCTGGTACATGGTCCCTGATATTCAAACTATGGGATTCAAGCCCCATGGAATCCCAAGCTAGGTTTGTTCCTCCAAAATTGTCCACCAACTGGGTCCTGCAAAGACAAATGGATACGCCCTCCAAGGTTATCAAGTCAATTTCATCATGATGAGTAAATAAAATCAATAAAAGATACATCTAAGCATTTACATCCAAAACACCTTATCAAAATAAACCAATTATCAAATACCCTATGCAATTTTCCAAGTTTAGGTACAAGAGGGTTGAAAAAACCACCTATTGGGTGAATCATACCTCAAGTTTAGGGGTGTTTCCCGAGGGTAACTTCTAAGTCATGTGGATGAGGTTTCATGGATTGGGGGGAGACTTTTGGGCATGGGGTTGATGACATATAAGGGTTTGTAGTGTCTCAGTTATAGGTTCCTTTGTAGAGGGTGTGTTGCACCTTCGCTTTCAATGCAACATTTTTCCAAGCCCATTTATTGCCTTTTATTATTTTAGGATGATTCCAGGTTGAAGCCAATATGGGGCTTATAACTAAGCATGAAAAACCATGCCCACCTTGAATCTACCCTATTCACATTATGCTTCCCAAGTTGGAAACATGTGTGGGGATTCTACCTAAGAAATAAAAACAATTCCCACAAATGCTCCTTCTTGGTTGACATTTTGTTATTAATTATTCTTTTACAGGTCCCATCTGTTTCTTATGAGAGACATTTCATTTTCCTTGGGATCCCTGGGTGAGCATATAGAAAGTTAATGGTTTGTATTTGATCATTTTCCATCTACAATCCTCTGGGCCTTCAACCCCTTCTTCCCATGAAGTGAGGGTCATCCCCTTCTTGGGTCAGTACACCTAAAAATCCAAAAAGGTAAGGAGATGAGGGGATGAAGTGCAAAAAGTGACAAGTATGGTTGGGAATGGCATAATGACTTGTCAGGAAAACCTCTCAGTATAAATCATATTCCTAAGGGTGAGCCACTTGCTAGGGCACACTGTCAACCACCAAAGTGAAACAAGGAAAAGAGCATAATGTCCAAGAAAACTTTACATAATCAAAGGAAGTAATAAATGAAAAAAACTCAAATAGACAAAATATTTAAATGAAACTCAGTACCATTCACTCACCAAAATACCTGACTTGTACCTCATGGAGCAAGACTCAATGTCTTCCGGAGGCCAGTTGATGTGGTAGATACCATCGTGACAAACCTAGAATTGTGTTGTTGAGGTGGGTCTATGTCTTTGCAAGTGAACACTATTGGTCAAGTTGTCTCTCAATAATCCATGTCTGCAACCTAAGGGCCTCAATACATCATCTCCTTAGTTATCCATAGAAGTTGGGGATAACATATGACTCCTACTTGGGGACATGTACTCATATAGAGTGCATGAGAACCACAACATCTCTTGGTAGACCTGTGCCTACACACACTGAAATAGAAAACTATTAAGAGTAGGATGGTTTCACTCATCCTTTGTCCATGTGATCAAAAACCAAAAATGAAAACTAATTTATAAAAGAAATGTTTTTAGAATTTTTCCCATACATGATTTAAATCAATAATGCAAGTAGAGAAAAATGAAAAACCAAAAATCAAATGCAACTAAACTACCATGAGAAATCAATATGCAATATGCAGGAAATCACAATGACCTGCCAACTTACCTGGGGCCCGAGGGCCCTGAATATTAGGTCCTAAGATGTCAGGTGATGACATACAACCAGTGAAACTAGTTGATCACCTCATCAAAGTATCTCCCCTTATGCTTAATTATGTAATACAACAAAGATAATTCAAGTACACAATTATCATGAGCCTAAATAGATATATAATAAATGATGAAATGAACTCATGGAGATGGGTCGGAGGGAGGAAATACTGCTAGAAAGAACATCCACAAGCCTAGTTGTTCCATCTCTAAACAAGACTATCATATGTATATGATGGCTCATCTTCATGACTAAAATTGACCCTCTTCTTGTCTTCGTGTGTAGAAATATGTCACACACCCAACCCCATAAGTACCCTTTTAAGGGATGGGGTATAAAATTGTCTCCTTCCTATAACTTCTCTAATTTCCTCGAATAAGGGCACCATTTCCTTATGCTCTCCGAGAGGTTTCCAATGACTATAAACTCGTCCAAAACCTAGTTTTGAGTCAAAATTTATGGCTCCTTGAACTTCTTGGGGTATCATTGGTCAAAGGCCACGTGGCACCCATGTGGCTCCACCTCATTTGTACCATCCTACAAGGCACTGACACAACCTTGGTCATCATCTGCTAGTGATGACATGGCTGCTAGAGGGGCAGTTGCAGGGGATATCTCCCAGGCCTTTATGGGTAGTAACAGGCCTTTGACCCCTTCGGTATTCTTGTATAGGTATACAAAATTCCCCAGAGTTTTGAAGTCCAAAAGACTCTTTAAACTCTGGAATTGGTGGTGAATATTCTATCCACCCTTAGATTTGACGGCTTAGATTCATCCATTCTTAACACAGATTAGACTTGACAAGAGGATGGAGGGTCCCACATTTAATTCATGACCAATCCCATGATGCCACGTGGAACTACCTAGACACACCACATCATTATGGCATATGTTCCCTGTCTAGTCGAGGTTGGATACCACACATGGGGATTTTGTCACATCGATGCTTTAGCTCTTAACATACCATCCTATATCATCGCATCTCTAGAGTCCTGGAGTTATGAATTACTAAAGTAGTACTTTGATGAATTTTTTATGCTATCTCTCTCTAGTTGATCAAATGGTCGAGAAGGTTACAAACGCACCCTCAATCAATGGTCCAAAATGTTCCTAAATTCCTCCCCTTGATATGCCAGTTAGTGATATTTTTCCACTTTGGGGATTCAACAACTTTGTGTCCCTTACAGGTATTAACCCATTTAATTATCAAAGATTTACCTATCGAAAAGGTCATAAAGTAGGGATGACTGCCTGTTGTCAGTTGATGGTACCACTTACTCTATCCTTCTGCTATACTAGATATAATAGTCAAGAAGGGTCCTAAAGGATCCTTGGATCTATGACCCACGTTACTTTGTGACTTCGGCATTTGATGATTTATGTTGTTTAACACCTTTTCACTCCCAGAGTAGATCAACATCAAATTTTGACCGTAGTGTATATCCAATGGTTAGGAAAGATCCTAAAGGTCCTTAGATATGTGGCTCGCGTTACTTAACAGCTGAAAAGTTAGTCAGAGTTTAAAATCAGGACGGGTCCCACGATAATGGGTAAGATATCGTCAGTTGTGGTTCAAACCATATGGTTACCATTTCGCCATGTTCCCTTTGGTAGGATTTAAATGTTATGAGGTTTCAACATCCCGGAGCTCCGAAACTCCAAAGATCCAAAGCTTAGAAGGCTTAGCTCCCTTTGAGCATAGTGCAGGGTTCCAAGGTCCTCATCATTTGGGACTTTGGCATGCCCCAAGGGATACACTCTTAAATATTATCCAAGATTTGGTTAAGGCCGCAGACTTGAACCTACGGTCACTCGGGAAAATGGTTTTAAAGAAGCATACTTCGTCTACAGAACTCAAAGTACACAACAAGAAAAAGTTAATTTCAAGGGATCAATAGGACTGGAGTAGTCCTGTAGAGTCTATCCTGACTCTATATCTACGTATTTGGTCTGTGAGAAATCCCTTGAAGATTTTCCAACCAACACAGGGGAAAATGTCTTATGTCCCAAAATTTGATTGAAATTCCATTACTAGTAGTTCTCCTTTTCTAAACAGAGGTAGGAAAACACCATCTACAAAATATGGTATTCACGCTTTACTTCAAATTTCCTAGGCCACTATGGCACTAGAGCCACAAATTCTACCAGTCAAAAATTATAACAATTTTTTCCATTATCTAACTCATAAGGATACATATTACAACAAACAGTCAAGACTATATGAAGCTCAGAGTCACACTTATCTAGAGTTTGAAATTAGTTGGAAACTGTTGAAAGGGGTGCTCTTTTCCACCCAACAATAGGCATAGTTTTCACTTTGAGTATTCCTCAACTGACCACCCCCTATATAGATCATGATTCCATGAGAAAAATGAGTTTTTTTCTTTTTTCTTAGCTACAACAAGGGACAAAGTTTACTCTCCTTTTCCCACAGGGCCCTGATAATTCAATTTTTTATCCACCAAGAAAGGGAGCCTATTGTGATTTCTCAATCAATCATTGCATCTCCATTTATTATCTCAATTAGAAAACATTGTCCAATTTCTCTTGTAGCCAAAATATAATATATTTCTCATTTCTCCATAGAACCAGAGAGCCTTGCACACTTTGCTTCCTCTCCAATGGTCTTCTGACCTATTAGTGTGTATCTTATTGCCTCTTCCCTCGCTTTTTCTGAATTTTCTTTCCTTTTCTAGCAAGATTTTGTGGGTCAGATCAAGAATTTTTCCAGATGGGTACTTTTCCCATATCCTCATTTACTCTTGATGAAGACTTCCCAACTACCATATTGAATGGTAATTAAATTTTCTATGATAGAAAACTATTCTGGGTCTGAGAAATTTATATTCAGCATCATACTAGTCTGGAAATGCCATCTCTACCATCATTCATTTCCCTTACCATCCCCTCTCATGCATCATGATCCATACTATCCACCTTCTTTCAACATTTTTACCACAATTTTCCATTTTTATTTAATAAATATATATATATATATATATATATATATATATATATATATATAAGGAGAGAGAGAGAGAGAGAGAGAGAGAGAGAGAGATACCTTTAATAACAAGGTTCATTGTCTTTCCAAAACTCTCATGATGGGTTTGCCCATAGTATGTTATCCAAATATAATTATGTTTACAAGTTGGGGGAACATGGGCATGACAATATCATCCCCCTTAAAGGAACATCGTCCTTGGTGTTCTACTTATTATTTTGGTCTTTATACACAACAGTGAACAAAAATGGGTATGCATGTTGCATGGCATCCTCCAATTCCCATGTAGCTTGATCTGGACCAAAGTGTTTCCATTACACCTTGACTTGTGCAATGGTTTTGTTGTTGAGTGGAATGTCCTTCCTATATTTTATTCATTGGGATTCTAGTAAGAATTATCCCTATGGTTCCACCTATATCATAGACCAGTCAATTTTATGATTAGAATCATGTACATATTTCTTCAACAATGAAACATGGAAAACATGGTGTGCTTTCACTATGGGAGGAAGTGCTAGTCTATATGCTACAGGTCCCACTCTGTCCAAAATTTCAAAGGGTCCAAAAAACTAAGGTTCAATCTTGGCACAAGTTCCCATTCTCAAGGAACTTCTTCTGGGTCTAATCTGTAGATACACATGATCCCCTACTTTGAACTCCCTAGGAATCCTATTTTTTTCTGCATAGCTCTTCTTCCTGTCTTGTGCCACCTTCAAATTTTGTCTTATTCAAACTACTTATTGTTCCATTTATTTTAATAGGTCAGGCCCGAGTATTATTCTATCCACTAGGTTATTCCAGTTGATTAGAATGTTGCATTACCTACCATAGAGAGCCTCAAAAGGACTCATCTCCAAGGATTCTTGATAGCCATTGTTATAAGAAAACTCTACTAGTGGTAGGTATTTTTTCCACTTCTTTGGATAATGCATCACATGTATCCTTAACATGTCCTCTAGCACTTGGTTTACCCTTTTTTTCCATCAGTTTGAGGGTGATAAGTTGTACTAAATAGTAATTTAGTTTCAAAACCAGCAAAGAGAGATTTCCAAAAGTTTGAAGTAAATTTTGTATCTCTATCTAATATGATTTATTTAGGCATGATATATAGTCTAAGTATTTCTTTCATGAAAATATTGGAAATATATATCACCTTGCAAGTTGATTTATGAGGATAAAGTGAGAAGCCTTTCTCAACGTGTCCACAACTACCATAATAGTTTCATTCTGCTTAGTTGTTTTAGGTAGTCCGGTGATAAAATCCATGGAGATGTTTCCCATTTCCATTATGGAATTGGTAGGGGTTGAAACAGTCATGTTGGATGTCTGTGCTACACCTTAACCCGCTGACATTATAAGAATTTAATCAAGTAGTTAGCTATGTCCTTCTTCATTCTCGACCAATAAAATAGTTTATTAGGGGATGTGATCATCTTCTAATAACCCAGGTTACCATTGTACGGTATTTTATGTAGTTCATCCAGTATGAACCTCCTCAAGTTGTCACTATTTTGAACATACAACCTACCTTTGTAAGTTAGCAGTCCATCATTCGAAAATTTATAGGCCTCATACTTCAACCCTATGGGCTCTTGCTATAAGTATGATTTCATAGTTTTGAAAAACTCATTTGTTTCATGTGCATTTTTAACACTCTCCTTGATGTTTTATTCATAGGTACTTACAACTTCCAAATGAATCATTTTCATACTTCTACTGAGAGCATCAACCACTATGTTTTCCTTTCCCTTAATGTGTTTGATTTCAAAATAAAATTTACTAAGGAGGGCCATCCACCTATTTTGTCTAGCATTGAGTTTGGGATGGTCAAAAAAGTATCTCAACACACAGTGGTTGGTCATAAATACAAATCTCCATCTTAGGAGGTAATGCCTCCACATTTTTAAAACATGAACTATGGCAGCCAATTCTAGGTCATTTGTCACATAATTGATTTCATGTGCATTCAATTTTATAGATTCATAACAGATTGCATGCACTTCTTGCATGAGGACTCCTCTGAGTCCTTCTTTGCAAGCATCTGTACACACCAAGAAGTAATTATGTGGGTCTGCAATTTTTAGTACTGGTGCATTGGTTAACAGGTGTTTTAGTTGGTGAAAACTCTCTTCACATTCTGTGGTACAAACAAATTTAACTCCCTTTTTCTCCAGGGAGGTGATTGGATAACCAATATGGGAAACCCCTTTATGAACCTTCTATAGTATCCTTCTAGGACCATAAAGGATATGATATTAGATACATATTTTGGTGTAGGCCAACCCATGATGGATTTGATCTTGTCAGGGTAAACTGTCACTCCTTCCGCAGTGATGGCATGGCCTAAGTAATGGACCTTCCTTTGAAAAAATTCACACTTACTAAAATTTGCATAGAGATTGTTATATCTTATCACTTGAAGCACTGGATTGAGGTGCTATTCATGATCTTCTCTGCTCTTAGAATAGATCAAAATGTCATCTATGAAGACCAACACAAATCTAGCCAAGAATTTGTTGAGTACATTATTCATCATGCACATAAAGGTGGTTGGTGCATTGGTAATCCCAAATGGCACCACCACAAATTCATAGTTCCCATATCTTGTCCTAAAGGCTATTTTATGGATCTCTTCATCCTTAATTTGGACTTCATGGTACCCTGACCTTAAATCAATCTTAGAAAATATTGTAGCACCCCTAAACTAGTCAAACAGGTCATCAATTCTCAACGAGGGATACTTATCATTAATGGTCATCTTGTTGAGTAGTTTGTAGTCTATGCACAATATGAGTGTTCCATCCTTGTTTTTCAAAAAACAGTTGGCACTCCTTAAGGGGACACACTATTCCAGATATAACCCTTTTCCAACATATCCTTCAGTTGCAGTTTGAGCTCAACTATCTCTGTTGTACTCATTCTATAGGGTTCTCTAGACATTGGCACCACTCCAGGTATAAGTTATATTGAAAAAACAATATCTCTTCTTGGAGGTAGACCCGATACCTCTTCTAGAAACACATATTTATAGTCTCTTAATATAGGATGGTCCCCTAGGCTTATTTTATTGTCCTCAACAAAGTTCAACACTTGTATTTCATATAAATGACATCCTTTTCTGCAATACTTCTTCACGTGAAGTGCTCATATTTGTCTCATTGAGACACGATTTTGAATTCCTTGTAGGGTTATTTTCCTCCCTTCCTCATATTCACTCTCCAATGTTTTATTATAACAGTCCAACTTGTATTTATGGGAATCCATCCAGTCCATGCCAATAAACAAGTCAAAATATCCTAAAGGAAGTATATTTAGAGTTTCTTGGGTGGACAACACACTCAAAATGAATTGGCATGCTGGTAAGACCTTTATTACTCTTCCTTTTCTCCTAGTGGCTAGTTGTACCGGCCATGATTTAGTATGTTTTACTTACTGCAAATTAAATTTCTCCATAGTTTGAGGGGAAAC
The DNA here is from genome assembly GCA_000966675.3 of Picea glauca. Taxonomy (NCBI): domain Eukaryota; kingdom Viridiplantae; phylum Streptophyta; class Pinopsida; order Pinales; family Pinaceae; genus Picea; species Picea glauca. The sequence goes on along the minus strand of JZKD02S1745621.1, from coordinate 88,311 downwards.
ATAACTCAAGTTAGAACTAGGGTCAATCAAAATAGAAACAAGATGGTTGGAAATCATACCTTCCATCTCCACTATTGAAGCTTGGTGATTAGCTTGTCGATTATCCAGGGATGCATAAATTTGTGGCGTGCTCCTAACCACATCATTTACTATGGTAGCTTCCTAGATGTTGTAGATGCTCCTATTGTATTGCTGCCTATGGGGGCAGTCCCTCAACAAATTTTATTCTCTGCATCCCCAACATTTTAATGGTTCTCTCCTTTTATCGTCATTCTTTCCTCAGATTGATCCAAAGGGTTTAATTCCACTTGGATATGGAAAATTATGTTGGTACACAATTTTAGTAGGAAGTCTCATATTAAATACTTTTCCATGATTCCTAAACCTTGAAATTTTAAACCCCTTCCTCTTAAATCCCAATTTTCTTTCCTTTTTCCAATCCTTATGAGGTTCTTCCATGTGTTTGAATCGCTCATAGCAGTACCTTTCCTTCCTAATGGTGTCTTCTAGAGTCTTGGTTTCATCAAACTCAATTATGTCTTGATAGGATTGAGGCAACCCACTAATGAATCGATGCACCTTCACCTTTTCATCCTTGATGTAAGGCACATACCTCAACAACTCAAGGAATTTGTTGACATATTCATCAATGGTGAATTGTCCAAGTTTAAGTTCATAAAAATCCTTAGTTCTTTCATCATAGTACCTTTCAAATAGGTAATTTTGCTTAAAATACTTTTGAAATTTTCCATGACAACTCCTTCTCATGAATTCCTTTTACATTTCTAAGGTCGCCCCACCACATGGAGGCCTTTCCATTCAATTTAAAAATGGATATTCGGGCCTTTATGTTTTCAAAGTAGTCATGGACTCTAAAATACTTCTTTAGCTTGAGTATCCAAGCTTTTTATTCTTCCCCATTCTTAATCTCTCCATATAAAATGGGTGGTTTGGCTTTCTTAAACTCTTCAGGGTGATGGCTCCTAGAATGTTTCCTCCTCTTTCTTCTCCTTTGAGAATGTAAACTAGTTTCGTTGCTAGATAATTCCTTGGAGTTATCATTTCCCTCACTACAGGATTCTTTAGTTGAATCCTTGATGTTAGCATGCCTCTTGGCTCCATGTTGGGCCTTCTTTGAGGGGCTTCTTCTTGTGTTGCTATTTTTAGGGCCATGCTTGTGTATCTTAGGTGGAATTTGGGTTCTCTTAGTATTACTTTTGTCCACATTATTGGTGATCGGTCCATGTTGTAGTTGCCTCTATACGTTTGATAAGATTTGCAATAGGACTGCATTTATTTCAGTTTATTTTTCTTGTTCTCTTATGAGTCTCTCATTGTCTCCTTTAAATATTTGTAATTATTCCATAAGGATTCTTACATTTTCAGCTAAATCTAGAGAGGTTTCAGCTAAATATTTGGAGTTGTAGCAATTCAATTCCAAGGCGTGTGTTTCAACTTCCTGCATTAGATTAATGATTCAATTTTAGTTGTAGCTTAAACATTAGATTAGATAAGTTTTGCTTCAATCCTACATATACTTTGTGTGTTCTTCGTAAGTTTACGAACCTCAGATTGACAAATTAGATAGTTGGGAAAGTACTACAATGAAATTAATACAACATTAGGTCGGTCCAATGTAACGATTATCGTTCCTTTGTTATGATTGTCGTTCCCTCTGTAGGTAGTGTCGTTCATTTGAACAATTGTTGTTCCTTTTGTTACGATTGTTGTCCCTTTTCGGGTGTTGCATATCTGGAGGATGAGGTATTGAAAACATAAGGTAAGAACCTACGTAGGCAACAAGTAAAATGTTTGTGTTGGCGCCTACCTTAGGGGATGCATAGATGTTTTTTTAACATCTTGAGAGCCCAACAGTGCCCTAAAAACAAGGGAGTTGGTGCTTCCTAGGGTTGGTGCTTCCTAGGGTTGGTGCCCCGAAGAAGGGGATTTGTGTCTCCTAGAGTTGGTGCTCTAAAAAGGATTGGTTTCCTTCATTATTCTTCATAAAAATCCTTGTAATTCCTATTAATTGTATTTATATAATTGATTTTACAAACAAGTCCATTGTTGATCTATTGTGGCAATTAACAAAATATAAAAGTAATTGTTAATTGTTAATTGCTGAAAAAGGGTAATATTGATTCACCCCTCCTCTCAGTATTCCAACAATTGGTATCAAAGCAGGTGCCTTCAGTACAGTCTAAACAATTGGAAGGTATATATTGAAGATGGATCAGCAAGAAGGAATGTCTAACAACAAAGCACCATTGTTCAATGGAGGTTTATTTCTCTATGGAAAATAAGAATGAAAAAATTATTGTTGGCTCTTGGTTTTGATATCTAGAAATCTATTGTATATGGTTACATTGTACCAACTACTCCACCCAAATATGTTGCAAGAAATAAAATCTTCAATGACAACTCAAGAGTAGTTAATGCAATTCTAGGAGGGTTGACAAATTATATATGTGAGAAGGTTATGCATTGTAATTCATCCAAATAAATCTAGGACAAATTGGAGGTTGTATATGAAGGAGATAGCAGAGTCAGGGAAGCCAAGCTATAGACCTGTAAAACTCAATTTGAAAATCTGAAAATGAAAGAAGAATAGAACAATGTTGAATACCTTCATAGGGTAGATGCAGTGGTTAATTCAATCAGAGTAGAAAGAGAAGAACTTACATATAAACCCATTGTGAAAAATATACTAAGGTCATTACCTATGAGATATGATGCCAAGATTTCTACAATTGAAGATAGGTTTGATCTTGACACACTCACAGTTGATCATCTTCATGGAATTTTTACAGCATATGAAATGAGAACAGAGAATGATAAATCATCAAAAAGAGAAACAACCTTTACAACATATAAAACAAAGATGAGGAAAGAGAAAAATACAAATGATGAGTTATCAGACATATCTAATGAGGAAACTGCCAACTTCATAAAGAAACTCAAGAAAGGGACAATGAAATACAAAGGAAAAATTCCTCTAATATGTTTCAACAGTGGAAAAATTGGACACTTTGCCAATAAATGTCCCCATCCTAAGCAGGAGGAAAGTGATGATGAAAGAACCTTCAAAAATCAAAATAAAAGCAACACTAATAATAAAAAGAATTTCTACAAGAAAAATAAAATGTTCTTTACCCAAGAAGATAGTACCTCATTAGAGGAAAATGAAGAAGAGGAACCAAAGATTCTATTTGTGGGAATAAAAACTCAAGATGATAAACATTCAAAAGATGAAGAAGAAGTGAACTTCGAAGAAAAACTCCTTAGTGTAATTGAAGAACTAAGAAAAACTAAAAAACAAAACAAGGTACTAAGGGAAGAACTTCTAGAGATTAAAGAAGCTACTAAATCAAGAGAGAGGGAAGTTTCCAAAACCATCAAAGAGTCATAACATACCATCATTAATTTGAAGTCCCAGCGCCTGGATGCTAATAAAATTGAAGAACTCATTTTATGACAACTTAATGATAAAAAACAAGTATGTAACAAACTAGAAGCTGAGATTAACCTGCTAAAAAGTGAAATTGAGAAAGAAAATAAGGGATCACAATTTGGAAATAGTTCAAAGATCTTGGATGAAAATATCAGTAGTAAAAGGTCACCAAACAACAATATTGGTTTGGGATACACTCAAGACTCAACTTGTACATCACAAGGATCTGTCAAGAAACCAATCAGCTACTCAGATGCTCTGAAAAACTCATTAAGAAAAGAAGATAATAATACAAAGATGATACCATTGAAAACTGTTACACATAAACAAAAATCAATACTCCCTACTAGAGTAAAAGATGACAAGAAAAATACAATCATAAGAAGAAATTCCCCTAAATATTTATTTATTGGATATTGTTACTCTTGTAATAATTTTGGACATAAGGTAGTACATTGCAAAGATTATGGACAAAACAATCGTAGAAATTTCCAAAGATATAAGAACAATAAGTACAATGCATAGAAGAGAAACTATAACTTATTTTCTCCTTTGCAAGACTTCTATAGTGAATTCCAAAGATGCAACAACTATGGCCATAAAACCAGTGAATGTAGATTGCCAAAATATGATAAAAAGACTAATATTTCCCATAATAAAAAAGAATGGAGGAAAATGAAAACAAAGTGCAATGTAGCCTTATATGAAAGAAATCAAGGATTTCAGTGGTATATAGATAGTGGATATTCCAAACACATGACTGGATATCAAATTAATTTTCTCAAGTTAAATAAGAAAGGAAAAGGAAAAGTAACCTTTGGAGATAACATGTCAACCAAGATACTAGGAAAAGGCAATGTTAGTTTAGGAAATAATAAAACCAAAGAAGAAGATGTAATTCTGGTACCATTGGCATGTTTTACAGGCAGGGTATTCTTGTCATTGATGGCAAGTACAACAACGATGATGGCTTGAGTACAGGTATAATGTGTCAGGCGGGCACCATAAGTATTTTGGGGAGACGCATCAAAGAAAGCTCGTGAAGACTAGAAGAGATAATGCAGAGGTGCACGCAGAGTGAAAGAGTGTGCTTGTTCATTTGATGAAAAACAGGAAGGCAAGGAAGATCAACAATGATGATGGCATGGAAATATTAGAAGCGTAAACTCCATTTTGGAGTTTCGGATACTGGGAGTTGGAGGAGTTAAGAGTCGAGATTCTTCATCAGAGGAGTCCTGAAGTTGCAAAATGTGAAACTCTAAAATCCTGAAACAAACACATCAACAAAGACTCCATTTCATAGTTTCGCAGATCAGAAAATCAGATACCAGGAGTTGGAGGAGTTAAGAGTCGAGACTCTTCATCACAGGAGTCCCGAAGTTGCGAAATGTGAAACGCTGAAATCCCAAAATAGGCACATCAACAAAGACTCCATTTCGAAGTTTCGCAGACCGGGAAATCAAAGGTTTCAGATAGAGTTAGAGGAGTCAAGAGTCGAGACTCTTCATCACAGGAGTCTCGAAGTTACGAAATGAGAAACGCTGAAATCCTGAAACAGGCACATCAACAAAGACTCCATTTCGGAGTTTCATAGACCGAGAAATCAAAGATCAAAGGAACTTTAACCTTTGAAGTCGCAATATGCGAAATCAGGAAATAATCCTAGCCGTCGGATTGAGGATTGATCTGGATCGTTGATCAGACACGATGAAGGCTCGTGAAGTTTTGAAATCATGATACGATCTGGACCGTTGGGTCCATAGGAAACATGGTGAAAGATCGTCAGTTCGTTGACTGGAAATTCAAAGGAATGAGGTTCCCTAACCTCTCGAACTCGTGATATGCAAAATCGCGAATGGTCGAAATGCAAAATTGCGACATGGAGTTTCGGGGATCGCAACATGGAGTTTCGGAGAGTGTGACTTGGAGAGTCGATATGCCTCGCAACAGGAATTGATGACATGCAAAATCGTGAAATGTCGAAATGTGAAATTGCGACATAGAGTTTCAGAGATCGCAACTTGAAGAGTCAAGATGCCTCACAATAGGAATTCGCGACATGTGAAATCCCGAAATGCCGAAATGTGAAAACACCTTTTGGTGTAGGTTGTGGTCACCACCTGAGGCCACATGTGAAAGGAAAGGTGAAAGGTGCCAAAGGCATAAGGCTCAAGAGGTTCATAGTGTAACTGCTAGAAACAACTGATTGTTTTTGCACAGAAAAATCAAAGAGGCCTCAATGTGATTTCCAGAGGAGCTGAAGAGTCTCAAGGAATCTACTAGTGGAATGAAGATGGTTGATAGATGTGATTGACATATGGAAGAGCATTGAAGCCTATAACTGTAATAGAGAGGATGAGCTCGACTATGATAGAGAAGACGAAGAGTCTCGACTGCTAGACAACCTAAGGAATCTCATCTTAACACCCAGTGATGATGAACACATGGGTATAACCACCAGAAAAGCTAAGGAATTATGATGATGATCAGGAAGAGGACTCGACACAAGGAGAACATGCATAATAGAGAGAGTGTGTCGATGCTCAAGGGAGTGAAGCGGTGGCAATGTGGAGTGGAAATGAAAATCCCGATGTGAAAAAAAATGGTTGGGTGTAGAGCATGTGGGAGGATTGCGCATATAGGATGCACAAGGTGCACAGAGACTACAAGAATGTAGAAAAAAGAAGAGATGTTTGTTGTTGTTGAGAGTGATTTAGGCATGTAGAAGGAGGTAGTGTGCAGCAGCTGAAATACACAGAAGAGGAATGGTGCATTGAATGAACATGGTGCATAGAGCATAAAAGGCAGAAGAACAAAAAGCGCAAGGCATGTGTGCAGGAAGACAGTGAGGCAAACAAAGTAGGGTAGTGTAGCAAAATAGTGATGAGACTGGTAAGCCATTGATGAACATTATATCATTGTAATAAGTTTCAGTAGCAAAGATTCATATTCCAGGGTGGTAGGGAGGTGTTAGGGAGGACTGTTGTCCTCAAAGGTTCAAGTGGGTGCTTGAACCCAGGGAGTTGTAGCTTCTATCTGGTTGTAGCCAGAGAAACTAGAGTGGCAAGGTGGTGCAAGGGACAACTGTTGTTCTCTGTTTTACAGGTTGGTGCCTGTGTGACTAGAAGTTGGTGCTTCCATCCAGTTGGTGCTGGAACACTTAGGGATTTGTTGCTTCCTTCTAGTGGGTGCTAGAGAAACCAGGGAGTTGGTGCTTCCTTCTAGTTGGTGCTAGAGAAAATAGAGATTTGGTGCTCTCAAAAAATTGCATCTTGCAAAACAGAGGTTGTAGCCTCACAATGAGTTGGAGCTCATATGTATGATAATTTACATAATGTAAAGATTACTTATCATACCAAGAAGAAGAGGTTTTTACCCTTTATGGGTTTCCTCGGGAAATATATGTCTTTGTATATTTCATATGTGTGACTGATGTCAAATGTTCTATTGCTTACCTCCCTGCATTATTTTGATTGTCATTAAGTGCTTTGCAAAGAGTTTAAAATAAGCATAATTGTTTAAGCACAGTAACAACTGATTCACCCCCCCCCCTCCCCAAGTTGTCCAACAGGTAGAAAATCTCAAACCAAATCTCCTAAGTGTAATTCAGACATGTGATTGGGGTCACATACTTACTTTTGATTATCAAAAATGTGAGATCAGAAAAAAGGACATTGGAAAGCTAGTGGCAGTTGCACCAAGAACATCTAGCAATGTGTACATCCTTAATATAGATGAAGAAGAAAAATGTTGTTTAAGCGAAGTAGATGAAAGTTGGCTATGGAATAGAAGGATGAGACATTTAATATTTGACAACTTGATCAAAGCCAACGAGAAAAATGTAGTTAGGGACCTTCCAAAGTGATTAAGCCTTCATATTCTATTTGTAAACATTGTCAAATAGGAAAGAAAACAAGAGTTAGGTTCAAAACAAAAGAGCATTCCACAACAAAACTATTAGAGCATATTCACACATATCTATGTGGAACAACTAGAACCAAAAGTACTTATGGTGAACAATAGTTTATGTTGAGTGTTGATGATTACACAAGATTAACCTGGGTATTCTTTCTAAAATAAAAATCAGAAGCCTTTGAGAAATTTAAAATATACAAAACCCTTATAGAAAATGAAACAGATCTAAAAATTAAATATCTGAGATCATACAATGGAGGAGAATTCACCTCTAAAGAGTTCATTCAATTCTATGAAAATCATGGTACCAAAAGACAACTTTCATCTCCCAGGACTCCTTAACAGAATGGAGTGGTAGAAAGGAAAAACAGAACAATTCAAGAAGTTGAAAGAACCATGCTAAATGAAGTCAAGCTTCTAGAAAAATTCTGGAGAGATGCAATCTACACAATAGTTCACATACTTAATAGAGCTCAATTGAGACCTAACCATGACAAAACCCCTTATGAACTATGGTTTGGAAGTTCAACATCTGTAAAACACTTTAGAACTTTTAGAAGTAAATGTTACATAAAGAATGATGAAGATAACCTAGGAAAGTTTCATCCAAGATATGATGAAGGAATATTCTTAGGATATTCATCTAATAAGAAATCATACATATGTTATAATCTTATACTACTAAATATAGTGGAAAGTTCCAATGTAAAGATAGATGATCTAAAAATGAACATATCCCAAGGCATTGATAAACAAATCTCAACAAGAAGATGATGATGTAAAATCTTAGCAAGAAGATGATGATGTAGAATCTCAGGAAGAAGATGATAATAATGAAACACATATTGATGAACAAGACAATGAAGAAACTCCCTTGCCAAGAACTCCATCAAAAATAGTTCAAAGGAATCACCCTGAAAGCCAGATTATTGGAGATAAAAGTGCAGGAGTGGAAACAAGAAGGAAACTCACTTTTGACTCAGAACAAGTAATGTTATCCCTAATAGAACCTAATTCAGTTAAAGAATATTTCAAAACTAAAGATTGGATAAATTTAATGAATGAATAAATATACCAAATAGAGAAGAATGAGACTTGGGAACTAGTTCCAAGACCCAAGGACAAGAATGTGATAGGAACCAAGTGGATCTTCAAAAAAAAACTAAATGAAAATAGAGAAATTATAAAAAACAAGGCCAGATTAGTGTGCAAAGGATATTCCCACATGGAAGGTATTGATTTTGAGGAGACTTTTTCTCCATTAGTAAGACTTGAGGCCATCAGAATGTTCCTAGCATTTGCATGTTTCAGAAATTTCAAAATCTATCATATGGATGTCAAGTCAGCATTCCTTAATGGAACACTAGAAGAAGAAGTTTATGTTGAGAAACCAAAAGGATTCATGTTATCATAAAATCAGGGCTATGTGTGCAAGATGAAAAGGCCTTGTATGGTCTTAAACAAGCCCCCAGAGCATGGTTCTCTAGGCTTGATTAGTACCTAAAAAAACAAGGATATAAGAGAGGGACTACTGACAATAACCTATACATCAAAATTGAGGATCAAAACATGATTTTTGTGGTGGTATATGTATATCACATCATATTTGGGAGTAATCTCACTACACTAAGAAAAAAAATTGCAACCAAAATGCAAGAAGAGTTTGAAATGTCTATGTTGGGAGAACTATCATTTTTCTTAAGTTTACAAGTAAATCAAACAAAAAATGTAATATTTGTCTCCAAAACCAAATATATCAAGGAAATGATGAATAAATTTCAAATGGAAGACAGTAAACCTATGAGTACCCCCATGGTCACTGGATGTAAACTAACCCTAGAAGATGACTTTCCAAAAGTGGACCAAATGATGTATAGATCAATGGTTGGAAGTTTTATCTATTTAACAGTAACAAGACCTGACATCATGCAGGATGTAGGACTCATATGGATATTTCAATCTACACCTAAATAAACTCACTTAAAATCAGTAAAATAACATTAAGATACCTTCAAGGCACCCTAGAACTTGGATTATGGTATCCAAAAGATAAAGACTTCAATCTCACTACATATATTGATGCAGATTGGGCCGGTAGCATAGATGATAGGAAAAGCACTAGTGGAGGAGCATTTTTCTTAGGAAAAAGTATGGTAGCATGGTTAAGAAAGAAAAAAACATCCACATCACTCTCTATAGTAGAGGCATAATACATTGTTGTTGCATCTTGTTGCACGCAAGTTCTTTGGATGAAGAAAAATTTAGAAGACCTACAAATAACTTATAATAATCCCATTACTATTAACTGTCATAATACTAGTACCATAAGTATCTCTAAAAATCCATTCATGCATTCTAAAACCAAACACATGCCAATTAAACACCATTTCCTAAGAGATCATGTTACCCAAAAAATAGTTAAAATAGTGTAGGTAGACACCAAAGAAACGATTC
>JZKD02S1745621.1:21532-37607 GCA_000966675.3 Picea glauca | reverse complement strand
CATAAAATAAAAAATGAGAAGTAACAAAAGGCATTTGCTAAGCAACCATGTCCTTCACTCCAAGAAGACCTCGCAACTGTGCAAGTTTGTGCTCTTTGAATATTTTGTTGAAGATGTAGATGTCTGCACGGATCTAATGAAGTATATGTCTTATTGATATTTCCACACATATCCACTTTATCTTCTTGTAATGAACAATATCCAAATAAATTTTGGATAAAATTTTGAAAACTGTGCAGCCGTTTCCAGAAAAATGCTGAAATTTTGTTGATTTTAAAACGATCATAACTTCATTTTCCAGACTCTATTTTAGACGATTTGTTTTTTGAAATTGGATATTTTCCTAAGAGGAATTCAAATATCCAATTTGTTTCTGAAAATTTTTCTCATAAAATATCAGAATGGCATCTGATGTGCACGGCTACCTTTTTGTCTCCTTATGCATGCAACAATGTCTACATGTGACTCCTGAGATGCATGCCATATATCTTCCACATAAATTTCAAAAAATAAATCTCAAATGGAGTATACATCATCTTCAATTATTGGAATACTAATTTCTGCAAGAAACATTTGTAGAAGACTTTTCATAATAAGAGGATTGATCTTCTGATGGCTTCTCTTCTGGATCTCTCTATTTGACCTCCTACATGAAATATTCACAATAATCTTTATTCACAAATAGCACCTCCAATCTGATCCATAATTCATTTGGATTTAATCCTTTTGATTCTTCATATACTTGATGGAAAAGTTTGGGAGAAATAGACATGTCGATACTTGCTATGGTCATATCTTGTCTATTGAGAAAGTCATTTTTCTCATTGATAGAATCAGGCTCTACTTCCATTGCCATGATTATTTTGTACAAGCCTTTGCATCTAAGATGAAGCAAAATTTTTGGCTTCCATTCCAAATAGTTATGAGGCGTGGGAAGTATTTTCGACGAATAATTAATCTTTTTGTTGTCTTCAATCTTTTGTACCTGTAGAAAATGATTTGGTGTAGATTTTTCTTAGAAATACGTCGGCTCTGATACCATGTAAATGTGTTAAACCTACACAAAATAGATCTATTTAGAAAATACTACACACATTTGCAAAGAGAAATTGAGAAACAAGAAGCAAGATAGAAAGAATGGAAGAATTCTCATTAACCGTCTTCCACACTCAAAGAGTGAATAATTTACAATATATATAGAATAAATGAGTAACTAATGAGACATAGTGGTGGTCTAGATTGATCTAGACACACACCAATAGTTACAAGAGTAAACTATCGCCTAGTCTAGTCTCTCAGGCAGTTACAGGAGTGAACTGCCACCTAGCTGAGTTAACTAGTCAACTAGTCTTCAGTTAACTGACTGAGCAAAGAGTAGTGAGTTGGTGATGATCCCAATGTTGCATGGTGACAAAACAAATGCAACATCTAAACTCGACTCAACTAGTCAAACTGAAGTGTCAACTGAAAGAGAATATTCTCCAAATGGAATATTCTCCCCTAAAATATAGGAGACTAGATAATGACTAATTATGACTAATAAACAAGGAATAAACTTAGGAAAAATAAATCCTAGGTGTGTGTGAAGTAACTCCAACATCTGCAACCTTAGCTAGGACACAGATCTATGATTATGATACTTACTAGAGCAATTAGCATCATCATTTCCTCAATATGCAATCAATATCTACTTCACTGATAAAACAGATCTTCACAGAATTCACATTGATCTAATGTATTTAAGAACTTAGCATAGGTAAATAGATCATATATAGCATATCAAGCACTAAACATATTCATACAGATCAGATCTATCATTCTCACATATCATTAGCACTAAGCATAAGAAGATTTATCTAATCATCTCAAAACACTTATCAAATAACATATAAACACATCCGAACATCACACAGAGCATAGTAACATAGTATTTACGTGGTTCACCCCCACCCCAAGGCTACGTCCACCAACTCTTCTTCTTTATTAGCTTCTCAATAGGTTAGATGCAAAAAGCCTCTGAACCCTTCTTCACATAGGAAAGAAGATCTGTGCAGCTCACTAGATCCTTCTTCCTTGCGTTACAGCACAAAGCCTTCCACTGTTCGTTACAACCACTTGCACTTAGCTATGCAAGTCTCTTACAGTCATGCACAAAGCACTTACAGACTCTACTTGCACTTAGCATACATTCACATCTGATTAGCGTCCAACATCACATAGATGCCTCTCTTTACATTGCCTAGACATCTATTTATATATTACAAAATAGGCCTAAGCATGGGTAAACCCATGGGCCGACATCCCAATCCCATTACATGATCCTAAAAACCCAAAAAGGACCCAAAAAGGGGTCGAGATCCCGTGATCTTTGCTTCATCTTGCACTCCTCCTTCGATAAGTTGTTAGATTCCAAAATAGGTCAACATGACCAAGAATCTCCCAAAACTTGGTGAAGAGCCAACAGGCCCCCAACACTCACCTGTGACTCATCCCGAGTCACTTTGGTCTGACTATTTCTGCCTCGAATGCCTCAAGCTTGGCTCGAGCTAGTTTGACCTGTTGTTGTGCTACGACCTCTTGCTCAGTGAACTCCTGGATTACTACGTCATTCACTAGCCCTTATAGGTGTTGTTATATTGTGGTGACAACTTGTTCTAGCTCTACTCCTCATCTCTCGACCTCTGTGAACAATTGGCATGCCTTATCTTGTACTAGTTGGAGTCGTTGAGTGACTTCCATAACTTTTCTTTGAATCGTATGGATATGTTGTTGGGTGGTGCATTGCTCTTGAGACCACTTCATTCTTTCTACGGTCGATAGGGCCTTCAGTTGCGCCTGTAGTGTGTATGCATGCTTCTTCATTTCCTGGAGTTGTGACTCTAGTTCCTGCAATTCTGGATTCTCAGTGAGGTTCTCATATGTTTGGGCACTACAGTTACTCAACTCTTTTCATTCCAGGGAAAGATCTTTTAGTCTGTCAACTGCACTGCGAGAAGTTTCTTCTCTTAGGTCACTTACGTCTTGCAGGGGTTCGGGCACAATGTGCAGTTCCAAATCTACGATGCGTTGTTGTAGTTGTTGGATCACTTCTTCAAGTTGCACCACCTGTTGTGGAACTTGATCTTCGATCTTTACTTCTAAGACTGTCATAGAGTGAAGTGCTCTGTTGACCATTTCCTTTACTTCAAGTTTCTCTGTGAGCAACTATTCCTTTCTTTGTTGCAGCTGTGATTTTTCTTCATCCCACTTCTCTTGGAGAGAAATCTTTTCCCATTCTGTAGTACTGCATTGATCTAGAAGGACTCCTTTTACTTGTGTCAACGCTTGGGTGGCTTGCATTGTTTCCTCTTGCGCTCATCAAAGGCGAGCTTCAACTGTATCAATTATTCAGTGGATTTGGACTAGCTCATCTCCCGGTTCTGGTGTTCCTAGTGGCATAGGCGTAGTGGAAACTTCACGGCTGGACTATAGTGATTGCTTCACCCCTTGAAGTTTAGCCTCAATTCAATTTTACATCTCCTCCTGCTAGGCCCATTGTTTTTCTACTATCTCCAATGAAGCATCATTCAGGTTTGCTACAATGAAATCAAATTCATCTGGGGTGAGGATAGTCTACAACTTGGTCATTGTTGCTTTCAAATTCTTCCAGGAAGAAGGATTTGGAGGGGAAACTTTCCTTTTCTTCAAGGGGTCCTCCTTGTCTCTAGGCGGTGTTACCTCGCCTTTATTTTACTCAACTTCAGTGCCATCTATCTCTTCTCCATCACCCCTTTTCTCTGGAGAGATGGAAACAGTCTTCATGGGTGTACTGTCTAAATCTTGGACCTCTTCAGTCTTCTTTATCTTGTTAGGTCCGGGTGTATCCGACGTAGTTTCTGGGTTGTCTATGTTGAATATCTCTACAGGGTCTACTGGAATAAGGATGTTTGCCAACCATTCCTTGGTGATCTCCTCCAAGTCCTCCTCTATCAGCTTGCAGTAGGACTGCATCTATTGATTATGTCCATCAGCGTGCACTGTGATATAAATGAAATGCCTATCAACGATGAACTTTATCAAAGGTCAGAACCTATGTAAATTATTCGGAGTTATGTGAGGCATGGAATGTATGGATACCTTCAAATGGTTGTGGTATGTGTGGAACACGACATTTGACTTCCAATGATTATTCATGTCACTGGAATACCACAGTGTACTGAACTTCGTGACCAAAGGTTCAAAGAGCTCGATGTCCGGTAAGGTCGCACCTTCCGAAATCTCCCGGGCAATGAAAGTGATCAGGATCAATAGCCAGCTGAAATGAAATGTGTACCCTTGATCCTGAGCTTCTGTGCAGTCAAGTTCTAATTGGTTCACCAGGTACTACGCCCAATTCATTTGTAGGACCTCCGCGCACTTCCCTGCGAGGTCAACTAAAAAACTAGTGACTTGGGTGGATCGGTTCTTTCATACTAAATTTTCTGTGATCAATTGACAGGAAAGGCGCACTGGATCACTCTAGATAGAAGCTACCTTGTATTCTCACGTGCCCTTCTTGACATCATCATAGGTGTCCTTGATCCTTTGAGCTAGAGCGTTATCCATGGTTTTTCCAAGATAGAAATCATGTGGGTCGGGGCCTTGCATACTTATCCCTTTGATGGGATTGATCAATGTCGGATCCACTATGATACGGTGGTTTAACCACAAGTATCCTCCATGATAACAGGACAGTAGTAGCTTGACACATGCATTCACCTCTTGGTGTCTTCCGAAGTGAGGAATTTTCATGACGTTGAGCAGTGTAGACTACGCGAGGTTCATTGTCCATGACTGAGGGACGATCTTCAAATTCTTTCCCTTTGTTTTGGTCAGGTACTTATGTGGGGCGAGCATGTTGTATACCTTCCTGTCGCCAAGGTTGAATTCACTAAACTTCAACACTGCAATCTTTTCTTGGTCTGCGCAAACTGCGGGTATCCCTTTCGGGAAGTACGCAGTGATCAAGGCATACTCAAAGTCTCTGGGCACACTGTATCGATTTATTGTGCCACTCAGAGGTGGTTGATAGGTGGGTAATATGCACAGAATCAACTTAGCATTCATGATATCATCCCTGTGCTTAGTTCACTTCTCATCTGATGGTCGGGATGGTATGGCTCGAGCAATTGACGGAGAGGCTGGAAGTCGTCTCGGGGATGATGCTTGTACACCTATGGATAATCCTCTCTCCGACATGACTCTTTCAGTCATCAGGTCAAGGAGTAATTTTTTCATTGATTCTTTGATTGTGTTGAGTTCCTCGAACATATGCACTCAGGATTAATTAGATCAAGTTCAAATTAACTAAGACACTGTAGTAGAATAAACATCAAGAGCGCAATGATCACTGTATACAATTCACTTAGTCTGTGGGCTCAAACTCTTGGTTAGAAAAAGTGTTCTTAGTGTGTGTCACGATGGGATAAATAGGTAACTTAGAAATGGGTCTCATGCAACAGGTATGAAGCCTCATTAACTATGTTCGGTCCGTTATGGCACGGTCCAACAGTCTGGTGTCGAGCCTTAAATTCCTTTCTACTCGTTCGGGGTGGCAGTCGAATGGTTATAATGTCCCCAATGGCTATATTTTTTTTCCATGGTGAAGTGCCATGTGTCGTTGTTCTGATATCCCAACGAAGTTTTAATTTTGCAAATTTCCCTCCTGCGAATTTCCCTCTGGAACTTTCTGTAACTTTTCAATCTTATCCCTCTTCTTACTTAGCTTTCTAGCCTTCTTTCCAATGAGCTTCGTCTCGGTATGTATTTTTCCATTCTGATTCTTATCTTTGTTTGACATAGTCACTACGCGTTGTTGAGATTATTTCCTAGGAATCAAGGGTAATACCTCTTCTTTATCTGGGATAGGTACTTTAGTTTTATGTGGGTCTTCTAATGTTCTTGCAGCGTATCTAGTGTTAAATAGCTTCGATATGTTATCCTATTCTTCAATCAAGTGTGCGATCCTTCTAGTCACGAAATCTTTTAACTCTTGTTTCTTCTGCTCCAAAACTTCTTCTTCTTCCGTTCATCTGGCTTGATCTCTATCAATCCAAGGTTTTCCTACTAACATGGTAAACGGGGCATTTTCTTCAATAAATTTAATAATATCAAAATCTTCTTCTGTCGAAGTTCCATTGGCATTCGTAAGTATCTGAATGAGCCTTCCACATAGGTTTACCAGTTTTCCTCTGAATAATTCTACTCCTCCTAATGAAGGAATCATAGCATGCCTCCCTATAGATTCCCAAGTTCTCTATGTCATGATATTCATTGGTGTTTCTTCATCTAGAACATAGTCAATGTCGAAGTCTCCTATTCTTGCTTCGATGCATTCATTTTCTTTGAAGATCTCTGATAATTTAATATGTCAGTGGTCATTCAGGGTTTCTTTCATTTGTAACAATACTTTCTCTTATTCTTTTTGGGATTCTGCTATTTCTAGATCTGCCTTGGGGTTTTCTTGGTTCAGATTCATTCCTTCAAGTTTAGCAATCATTCTAGGGAAATCCAACACTTCATGGTCCATAGATTTGCAACAAAGATAACTAGTTCTTTTTCCGAGGCATTCCTTAGCAAGATGTCTTGGTCTTCTGCAACTGTAACAGAGGGTTAATCCTATCTTTATTTTAAATGATCCCCAACTTCTCCTGTATTGTGCTCTAGGATCATAGGAGCTAACCTGCAACAAATTCTTTCTAGGATCCTACATCCACTTGTTAGTCCAAACAATCTTTCTATGCATAGGTATAACATATCTTTATTCTTATCATATCTACTCATATCAACCCTTCTTTAATCTATTAGTGCCCTAGTTTTCAAGCTAGGACAAAACCTATCAAACATACCTAAATCCATACTTTAGAAACAAAAATTTCCACTTATCGTACTTTTACAGAGTACAAATCTTTCAGATCTAGAATTTTCCTACTATTCTTACCTTTATCAAAGCATAGAGCTTACAAATCTTACCTCTTTTCTTCAGATCTGACCTCTTTTCTTTAGACCTGACCTTCCTCTTGGAACAAAGATTCACAGTTTAAGTAAAATACTATGCATTAGGGAAACATATCTACGCACAGAGCTTTCACAACTTCAGGACGAATATTTGCACAAAGCTTCTTCTTTCTCAGTTCCCAGCAATCACAATTTCAGGTCCTGGCAACGAAACCATTTGTTGGCATAGGGGCAGACCTAGGTTTCAACGCTACAACAATGTACCAACAAAGCCCTAAATACCAACCCTTTAGGAAAAACCTACGAAGCAGATGAAGTCTCACCCGAGGTAGAGGCATGGGTGGTTGCGAGACTCAGGTGTCTGCAACCTTAGCTGGGACACAGATCTGTGATTATGATACATAATAGAGCACTTAGCACCATCAGTTCCTCAATATGCAATCAATATCTACTTCGCTAATAAAGTGGATCTTCGCAGCATTCACATTGATCTAATGTATTTAAGCACTTAGCATAGGTAAATAGATCATATCTAGCAAATCAAGCACTAAACATATTGATACATATCAGATCTAACATTATCACATATCATTAGAACTAAGCATAAGAAGATTTATCTAATCATCTCAAAGCACTTAGAAAATAATATATAAATGCATCAGAACATCACACAGAGAAGAGTAACACAGTATTTACATGGTTCGCCCCCACCCTGGGGCTAATTCCACCAACTCTTATTCTTTATTAGATTCTTAATAGGTTACATGCACAGAGCCTCCGAACCCTTCTCCGCATAGGAAAAAAGATCTACGGAGCTCACTAGATCCTTATTCCTTTTGTTACAACACAAAGCCTTCCACTGTCCATTACAACCACTTGCACTTAGCTCTGAAAGTCTCTTACAGTCATGCACAAAGCACTTACAGACTCTACTTTCACTTAGCATACATTCACATCTGACTAGCAGCCTAACATCACATAGATGCCTCTCCTTACATTGCCTAGACATCTATTTATATATTACAAAATAGGCCTAAGCATGGGTAAACCCATGGCCCAACATCCCAATCCCATTACATGATCCTAAAAACCCAAAAAGGACCCAAAAAGGGGTCAATATCTCGTGATCTCCGCTTCATCTTGTGCTCCTCCTTCGACAAGTTGTCAAAGTCCAAAATAGGTCAACATGACCAAGAATCTCCCAAAACTTGGTCAAGGGCCAACAACCTCTATGAGCAGTCTCCATTCCACTGGCAGTTACCTCAGGACTCTTCAGATCCTCTAGTGATCACTGTATAACTCTTCAATCTCTTTGGTATAAACAATCAGTGGTTTATGGCAGTTACCCAGAGAACCTCTGAGCGCTTATCCTCTTTTGGAAACTTTTTCCTTTATGAGAATTCTACACATTGGGCGTTATCTCTTATGTCTAAACCCCTTCCATTCACATGACCACCGGTGGTGACCAAGGTAAAACCACTTTGGGACTTCGCATTTTGGGTCATCTGTCATGATTCACCCTGACTCTCCTAACTCCCGATCTCTCGAAATATGAAGTGGAGCCTAGCGATTTTCTAGATCCTTCCTTAACTTCACTGATGTGACCAGTGGTTATGAACACCGGCAATGCCAACAGGTTCTTCGTAACTTTGTGTTTCAAATATTCTTCCATGAGTCTCCTTGACTCCTTCAAGTCTCGGTATCCGAAATAGAGCCTAGCACCTTGAAAGCTCCTACATTCACGTGACCACTGGCGGTGACCAAACACCTATTCAGAAGATGCTTCATGACTCACGACTTTGGGGATCTAGGTATGAGGCATATCAACTCTCCCAAGTCATGATCTTAGAAATGTGGGTATGACCAAGGTCCAAGTAAGAGGGGTTCTTCACAATTTCGTGACTTACATTTCGGAGATTCTGCAACGAGTTGTCTCCAAAACTCCTGGTACGTGAAACTCTAAAGTGGCTTAATATCAGATCAAGGTTTGAGATTTATCGATGATCCGACAAATATCCTTCACTCCGAGACTTCAGCCTTTGGGAATTTGGGGGAGTTTTGATGGTAAAACTCCAGAAGAAAAACTCCCAAAGTGACATAACTCTTGTGTCACTCGATGATGTGTCATGAGCTGAGTGGATGCCATGTGCCACTTAGATTCGTAATATTCATATACTTGAAATGTCGAATCATATCGACACTTGTCCTTGTATGATTGCACCATATATAATTTATGATGTGGACTATTGATATGGTCTGTCACAGCTTCTTGCTGGCGTGGTCTGCCACTTTTCCTTGGTGACATTAATCTCCTCACGTGGCACATGTTCTTCTCCTAGATCTGACGACCTAGATTAGTCCTCGATCCAATGGCTCATATCATTTTGTGACCTCGCATATCGCGAGTTCGATGGGTTAGAGAACCTCCTTCCTTTGACCTTTCAATCAATGAAATGTCGATATTTCACCATGAGTCCTACCTAAATGGATGGCCAGGATTCCTTCGCAGCTTTGGAGTGTTGAATGACTCCTGGGCTTCATCTCCTTACAGCTCCACTGGATCTAACATTTTCTAGTCCTTCGTATTTTCTCCATATCTAATGGCCTAGATATTATCACGACTTCTCGTTTCATGAAGTTGGAGGACTACTCACCTCCATTCTCCCGATTCACGATTCTGCGATTCAGCACATCTTATGCCATGTGTCCTCCTTGATGATGGAAAGTCCTCCTTCTTCCAGGAATTTGTAAGCCCACTTCACCTTACACTTCAAGGTTGTGCATGTTCTCCTGGATCCAACGATGGTTGATCCCCGTGCTTAGATATAATGCTCAAGATCTGTTCTCCATCTGTGCGATTCTCCTGTCTAGACTTACGATGTCTTCTGAACCATCTCCCGCCATCACTGTTATTGTTCTCTGCCTGCGAACCTTCTCCTGCGGGTCTCGTATTCATTATTCTTTCCATCAATGGCAAGCGCACTCCAACTATAAACATGCCAACAATATCCCCCTTTGGCATTGATGGCAACCCTCAAAGGCTGTAATAGACTGTAGAATCTGGACCACTCCTTTTCTCCCCCTTTGACATCAATGTAAAAATAAACATGCTACCCTTAGCTATTGCAGTATTTGTTGGAGGTATCATATATTCAACCAACACATACTCCCCCTGACAGAATGGACCCTCTTAAGCTAATAATGGGGTCACGCCCAACTTCTGGCATAGATACTCAAACTGAGATTGTGCAAGCAGTTTAGTGAAGATATCAACAATATAATCTTTGGATGGAATATAATGCACAGAAACCACAGAGTTGGTTACTTGTTCCCTCAAGAAGTGATATTTGATGGGTATATGCTTGGTCTTGGAGTGAAAGACAGGATTCTTTGATACACTAATTGCACTGGTATTATCACAATGAATTGGGATCGGTGTAGTATATTTTACCTCCAAGTCTGCAAGTGTATGAATCATCTACAATACTTGGGTATAGCAAGTGGCAGTTGTAATGTATTCATATTTTGTAGTTGATAAGAAAATGGAACCTTGATTCTTTCTCAACCATGATACAAGAGAACTCCTAAAAAGAATTCACCTCCACTCATTATTTTCCTTTCATCCACGCAATTAGCCCAATCAACATCTGAATAGACTAAGAGTTGAAAATTCTAATTCCTAGGATACCATAGGCCATAGTCCATTATTCCTTTCAAATATATGAATATTCTTTTGACAGCTAACAAATGACTATGTTTAGGTGTAGCCTGATATCTTCCTACCATTCCAACATCATGCATTATGTCTGAACAGGATGTTGTGATGTACAATAGGTTTCCTATCATAGACCTATATGAACTTTGGTCAACAACAGGTGAGTCATCATCCTTACTTAACTTGCATCCAGTGACCATAGGTGTGCTCATAGGTGTGGAATCTTCCATTTGAAACCTTGTCAACATTTTTCTTAGATATTTCACCTGAGAAAGAAATAATCCTTCAGATCTCTGAGTAATTTGCAGACCAAGAAAAAATGGCAGTTCCCCTATCATAGAAATTTCAAATTCAGATTGCATGGCAGAAGCAAACCATTGTACCAATGAAGCATTATTTCTTCTGAAGATGATGTCATCTACATAGACCAAAATGATGAGAAAAGAATCACCCTCTGTTGTCAATTTCTCCTCTCTTGAACCCTTTGTTTTGAAGATACTTATTCAGTCTGTAATACCAGGCACGATGAGCTTGTTTCAACCCATATAAATCTTTCTTCAGCTGGAAGACAAAGTTAGGGTTATCTGATAGTTGGAAACTCTCTGGTTGTTCCATATAGACTTCTTCTTTTAGATATCCATTAAGAAAAGATGACTTGACATCCATTTTATAGACTTTGAATTTTTTATGGTAGGCATAGGAAAGAAACATTCTAATAGCTTCTAATCTTGCTACAGGCACAAATGTTTCATCAAAATCCAGTCCTTCTATTTGAGCATATCCTTTGCAGACCAATCTAGCCTTATTTCGTACAATATTTCCTTGCTCATTCGTCTTATTTTTGTAGACCCATTTGGATCCTATTACATTTTTATTTGTTGGCCTAGGAACGAGTTCCCAAGTGTCATTTTTTTCAATCTGATCCAGTTCCTCATTCATTGATTTTACCCAATTTACGTCTTTACTGGCTTCATTAAGGTTCTTGGGTTCCACCATGGATATGAAGGCTATATTTGATTGCTCAATTTCTTTGATTATCCCTCTCCTAGTTTGTACACCTTTGTATTTCTCACCAATTATCTGACTTTCAGGATGATTCTTTTGAGTAATTCTGGAGGAAGGATTTGATGTTGATTGTCGTCCTAACTCTTCTTGTCTGGGTATCTCTTCTCCACTTGATTCATCATCTTCTTGTGACTCTGATATTTGTTGTTCTTCATATTTATTATTCTTATCCTCTTCTTCAGCTGACTTGGTGCTTATTTTCTGTTGATATTTTACATGAGCTTCTTCGTCAATTTGAACACCAATATAGTCTACTAATTTATGAAATATTTTATTAAAGCATCTGTATCCTTTATTGTTCATTGCATATCCTAGGAAGATACCTTCATCAGATCTACTATCAAATTTTCCCATATGATCATCATTATTATTGATGTAACATGTACTTCCAAATACTTTGAAATGTTTAATGGATGCAAGTCAACCAAACCACAACTCATGTGGAGTTTTATCACTATTCGGCCTTAGATGTGCTTTGTTCAGAATATAAATAGTTGTGTGAACAACCTCCACCCACAAGGTTTGTGAAATGTCCCTCTCATTCACCATATCCCTTGCCATCTGTTGAACTAATCTATTTTGGCATTCTACCACTCCATTTTGTTGAGGAGTACCTGGAATAGTATATTCTATTTTAATTCCATGTCTATCACAGAATTCTTTGAAATCTCTTGACATAAATTATCCTCCTCTGTCTGAGTGAATTGTGTTTAACTTTCTTCATGTTTGATTCTCGGTTAATGCCTTAAACGTTTTAAACTTCTCAAACACATCATATTTTTCTCTCAGAAAGGAAACCCACGTACATCTGGAGAAGCCATCAATGAACAACATAAAGTAACATTCTCCTCCAGTTCCTTCTTTTCGCGATGGTCCACACAGATCTATATGAACAAGTTGAAGCGGTTTCTGTGAATATGTGAAACTATTCAATTTGAATTGAGCATGAGTCAGCTTCCCCATTTGGAAAGACTTGCATACAGAGTTATTAGGCTTAGATGGGGACAGTGATTGCAAGACAAGTTGGTCCTTTGATTTGGCTTGTTGATATTGGTTTCTGTGATAATGCTTATTTGTTCTGGATAGCACTTCTTGTGTCCTATATGATCAACGTGAATTCAGTTACGAGGTTAATTGTGATGGTAAATTTATAATTCAGGGTACTAATACAACAAGAGAATAAAAGGTCTTCAAGAGCTCACATGTATTCCACATGCAGACTCAACATATGTACCACCAGGACCCTTTACTATGAATTCTCAATTACCGGACAGGGTAGATCCCAGATCATTTTCTGGAGATTTTCAATTCTGATGGTATTCTAGAAGGGATTGAAACAAGAGATAGAGAAAGGACAAGCTTTGCTTCTTTAACTTTCTATTCATAGATATCTTGGAGGAGAAATGGTTTCACAATTTTTAAACAGTCAAGTGTTGAAAGTGGGCTCAATGGTTTTTGATGGCTTGACATTATTTAGTATTCGCACAGCAACTTATATCTCTCAGATTGAGAATCATACATTTTTAAAGCAGTGCTTCTGGACTCGATCATAAAAATCTCATTCCCGACAGGAAGTCGGAAGTGTCTCATTGGAGCATATGGATTTCCCCTCCATCACAGTTTTTTTCTTTTCGTGTACACATTATATATTTTTGGGATCGTGAGGTCCAGTTCGGTTTTCAAATCTGTCTATTATGTATAAATTTGAGCTCGTAATAAGACAACTGCTATGATAAATAATGAATATATTAAATGAAATAAATGGATGCGTTTCCAGCCGGTTCGGTTCACAATTCAGTTCTTCAAACTACCATAACTATCCAGAAACTAACTAGAACTACTCTAACCACCCATATTACCATTTAAAGGAAGAAGCGCACATCTATAGAGAAAAATAAGAATTTTGGAGATAGAGATTGCTAAAAGAGAAAAGTGAGAAAATTTTCTGAGAGAGAGATTTTGGAAGAAATTTCAAAGTAGTATGCTAGGAGTGTTGTGAGGACTGTGCGTTTCATTCTTTTATTACATCTTCAACAAATATTGACGAAATTTTCGGTAGTAGGGGGTCTTGCGAAGCAGTGAAAAGGATAAGCGAGGATGAGTTTGTTGGCCTTCACAAGGTAAATATTTACTTATTTAGTTTGTTGTAATAAGTCTCGGTTTGATTCAACGCTAATCAATTTCACTATGTAGGTTTTATCCTTGTGATTCGCCACCATGGCTCTATTCCTTCTTGGCTCAGCTTTCCTTTTCTTTTTCATGCTTGGTATTTCTATTGTACATTGTGTCTAGGGGGGCTAAAGACCATTATATGGCCCTAGTCTACGCAGACTTGCAGATTTTGAAGATTATGAATTTCTATGAGAAGTCTTTTAATGAAAATCATTTCTTTCTCGCTCGACACTATCTCCTAATATTTCTTTAAAATCCTCAATTTTCCTCTTATTTATTATTTAACACTTTGATTTCAGAATAGGATTTTCCTTTTCTTTATTATTTAACACTTCGATTTCAGAATAGGATTTTCCTCTTCTTTATTATTTAACACTTCGATTTCAGAAATTAAAAAAAATGGGGAGTTGGATAAAATCTTAAAAAGACAAACTAAATGTATTTATTTTGTAAACACTCATGTTCATAAAGTTTTATTTTCTAGCTTATTAGTGTACATAACTTTGTTTGTTTTACTATTTTAATTTTACATCCTAACCTAAAAAGGAAAAATAAACAAATTCATGACTATGTTATATGTATATATATGCTTACTCATTAACTAGTTTAATATGTATAAACCTTTTTGTTTTTTTTTTACTTTTCTATTTTATTATGTTTTAGTTACATCCTAAATGAAAATATAAAAAAGGTTATATCATTAAAATGTTATTTATATTCTTCAGATTAATGTCATATAATAACTTTTTCTTTAATTAAGTTACCTTAAAACTAACATAGTTAATTAGCTTTTTTAGCTTTTAATTAACTTTGCTTTATTTATTTTTCCTTTTTGATATAAAAACAAAAGCATTGTCTTTCTACTTTTGTGTGCTTCCTTTCTTAAATTTAATCTTGTCACTACAAATGTATAAACTCCACATAGAAATTATAAAATTGTAAATAGCATAAAAATCATAAAATTGCATAAAAATTAAATATTGTTAAAAGGTTAAATTATAAGGCAAAGGAATTCATGCTTGGAATATAGGTTAGAGTAAAATTGACCTAGAGTTCAATGTGCTTTTTTGTCTGGGTATTAAATTCTAGGGTAACATTCCCGTCTCTTCTCGCCTAGCCCTACGAGAGGTTGAAAATGTTGATGTTGGAGACTCTCTAGTCCCTTGGCATCAACTATAGGGTGTTGGCACCCTATCACCCCCTATCGCCTCATCAACTTGGTCCATCATGCCATGGTTGGATCGTGAGGTCCACGCGGAATAATATCAACTCTAGGGCCCATAACTGGAACCCACTCAAAGAGAAAACTACAAAGGATATGTTGGAAGATTGGTTGTTGTCATTGATGTCAACCCTAGTCATGGGTTTTGGACCGCAATATTGATGAAGGTATTTGGACATGAAGGAAAATGCACATGTAGATACAACACCCATGGATGGATAGTATACATCATGTTTTTTCCGTTGGTATGTGGCACGTCACATGGATCCTCATGGTTGAGGAGAAATGAATTCTTGAAGAAGGAAGTACATGTAGGCCCTGAAGATAATTAAAGAAAAGAATTACAAAATAAGAAAGTGTCAGGTCGTCCCTAATGTTAAAAGGAAGTGACATAAATGGTATAAATAGAAATCATTATACATTCATTTGATACAAGTTGAATTTCAGAGGAAATCATAAGTAAAGAAGGCCATATTTCAAGGGAGGTTGAAGTCTTTTGGTGATGTGTTCTAAGGTATGTTATTTTCAGGTTATCTTACCATTTTTGCTATAAAAAATTTTCTAGAAAGATTAAGATGGTGAAATTGTTATGGTATTGAGAGGACATATCAAGGTACCTCTGGTAAAAATTATATCTCTTAATTCTCTATAATTATGGAGATACACTATGTGGAAGATAGGGTTTGTGACCAGCCCTAAAGCTAGTCAATAAATAGGTGTTCCGGGTAAAACATTCATAACTTATTCATACAGAATCCAAATGAAGTGGGACCACTTCCATTGGAAAGAGTAAAGACTGTAGTTTATTTTTTGTGAGTTTCAAAATCATATGTTAAATATTGATCACGGGGCATGATGTACAAGTTGGGTCTTCTGAATAGACCAGAATTGAATAAAGTCTACCATTCTTTCTATAACCTCTTTTT
>JZKD02S1745610.1:71265-90850 GCA_000966675.3 Picea glauca | reverse complement strand
AATGCCTAGGTTCACAGCCCACACTGTCACTTTGACCAGAACCTCTTCCGTCTAGGCTTACTCCTAGGGAAGCCAAAGGGGGTAGACCTTAGTTACTAGATGTGTTAAAGTTAAGCTCTAGGAGTTAGTTTTAATTGTTTACAAGGTTTGGGGGATTCTAATCCTAAGATGCTAAGGCAACAATGCAAGGTGCAAGGGTTAGCATGAAAAGCAAGCCTTTTCCTTAGGTCAACTAAGACTAGTACCTAGAGATTGGGAAAGGGGTCAACTATGTTAAGGGGTGTTTCGTTACAAGTAGATTACAAGTTACTTACAAGATTACAAAATAATCAATTAAACCAATGAATATTAGATACAAGTACTTACAAAAGAATTACAAAATATCTATTCACAAATGAGATATCCACAAAGTACTTGATGAAAGATTTACAAATAAGTAATATCTAAGATACAACAAGAAAACTAACCACGTTTTACTTATATGTGTGTGGGGTATCAAAGGACTAAAGCATCAAATCACATCACCATATTTATGATATCATCATCAACACATTATACCATCAACATATTCCGAAGATTTAGAAGAGTTAAGCACAACTGTTATAAATATTATTGAAGATGATCCACACTCTTAGTTGTTAAACCCATAAATAATCTATTAGGTTTGGTCGAGGGTTTAATTATTAGGCTTTCTTAAGATTTATCAAATTTTATTAAAGCTTTCACAAAATCCTCCTCCTCCTATTGCCAAATAATTGTTGTATGCTTAATAAGTGTTGCCACCCTATCTTCAAAGGTCAGCCCAAAACAAGAGTACTTCCTAGAGAAGACACACACCTGGTGCACCACGAGACAGTCCCCTGCCACTACCCTTCGTTGTTTTCCTCAAGCCCTGTTTTAGATGGTGAAGATGGTGGTCTAAGGTACCCTAAATAGTCTATTAAGTATAGATATTGATTAGGTAGACTTTTAGGTGATTATTAGAGTGTTTTGAATATTTTAAGACACTTTTAAAGTGAGATTTAGTGATATGGATGAAACTATTATTAGCCTTTTAAGTGTGTTGCTTCAAGCTTATGCAATTCAAATATATCAACACATGTAAATCAAATAAAGGTGGCTGAAGAAAATTTAGTGTGTTTTCCTTATTAACCATGTAGCAACATTCAAGCCTAAGAAAGTGGCTTCCAATAGATATAAGCAATAAAATAATAAACCAATTACTTGTCAAGCACTTAGATGTTAATTATTTAATATCTAAACCATGTGCATGAGAGAGAGAGAAAATAGACTTGAAGTTAAACTAAGCAATAAGATAGATCTAGTTGGATTACTTAAGTGTTGCCCAATAGGCTTAAGATTATGATGTAGATATAGAACATAAGAAATTATATCATTGAACCATATATCACATCAGTCATATCAACACCCACTTAACCTTACCTATTGGGGAATTCCTCTCCCAACTAGGTAGGCAATTAATTAGGTTTTTCTTAGTTAGGTTGATTTCTTTTAAGATTTAGAGATTAGGGAAAACAAGTAAAAGATAAAGAGAGAGAGAGACTAAGAATGTAAACTATCAAACAAGAAAGCAACCAAGAGACTACTCTACCCCACATCCTAGGTTGAGAAGGTGCCCCTTGTTGGACAACTGAGAGGGGGGGTGAATCAGTTGTTACCGTGCTTAAACAATCATGATTCTTTTAGAAACTTTACAAGGCACTCAATGATGATCACAATAATGTAGGGAAATAAACAATGGCACATTCAACATCAGTCACATATATGAGAAACACATAAACAAATATTTCCCAAGGAAGCCCATACAGGGTAAAAACCTCTTCTTCTTTATATGATAAGTATTATTTACATTCTTTACATTATCATACATATGAGCACCAACTCATTCTGAGGCTACAAGCTCTGGTTTTTGCAAGCTGCAACTTGCTGAGAGCACCAACTCTTTGTTTTTTTCTAGCACCCACTAGAAGGAAACACCAACTCCCTAGTTTCTCTAGTACCAACTAGAAGGAAACACCTACTCCCTGGTTTCTCTAGCACCAACTAGAAGGAAGCTACAACTTCCTGTGCTCAAGAACCCACTTGAACCTATGAGGACACTAGTCCTCCCTAGCACCTCCCTTCCACCCTAGATTATGAATATGAAATACTGAAACCTATTACAGTGATATAGTGTTTAATAACAACTTACCAGTCTCATCACTGTTCTGCAAAATTTTTCTACTCAGACTTCCTCACTATCTTCCAGCATGCATCCATTGCCCATTATGTTCTTCTGCCTTTTGTGCTCTGTGTGCAATTCCCATTCAATGCACCTTTTGTTTCCTATCCATTTCAGTTGCTGCACCACCCCTTTACTTCCTCACACATGCATTACTTCACCTCAGCAACAACAAAAATCATAGCTACACCAACAACAACAACAACAATCACAGCTACACCAACAACAACAACAAAAATCACAGCTACACCACCAACAACAACCCCCATCTCTTCTTTTTTCTGCATACTTATAGTCTATGTGCTCCTTGTGCAGGAAATCTTCGCCATTCCTCTGCATGCTCACACCGCGCCAAACTCCTCCACAACTCAAGTGTAACTCTTCATCTTCTCTAGTGGTTTTCCCACGCGTTCAACATCACTAGGTGTTATGTTGAGATTCCTCAGCCTCTCTGGCAGTTGAGACTCTTCGTCTTCTCTGGCATAGTCGATCTTATCATTTTTGCTTTAGTTACAAACTTCAACACTCATCCACTTGTCAGTCCCTCTAAGAATCGTCTTCATTCACTAGAAGAAGCTTGGAGACCCTTCAGTTCCTCTGGTGATCACACATAGGTCTCTTCGAATCCTTTGGCAGAGACCATCAATGGTTTCCAGTAGTTAGACTACGAGGAGAAACATTAGCCCTCCGATCGTGCCCAAAATCCCCTACACTGTTGGATTGACTTCATGTGATCTTGCGTTTATTTCGCCAATTCGCATTTCGGTATTTCGGGATCCCCGTGGTAAATATTTTGTTACTCTCCATGTCCCGATCCCCGAAACTCTAAAATGGAGCTTATCTGAACTAGCTCCTTCCTCTATATGACCATGGCCATGAC
The DNA here is from genome assembly GCA_000966675.3 of Picea glauca. Classification (NCBI taxonomy): domain Eukaryota; kingdom Viridiplantae; phylum Streptophyta; class Pinopsida; order Pinales; family Pinaceae; genus Picea; species Picea glauca. The sequence goes on along the minus strand of JZKD02S1745610.1, from coordinate 87,728 downwards.
CAAGTGCTTGTTCATAAAGTGCTTTTTGAGATTTCATTTTTCGGCATTTTGGGACTTTCGATGCTGAGAGTCTCTGACTTCTCCATCTCTCGGTAACCAAAATCCCGGTCTCCAATACATTGAAGGGGGTCGGATCAATGGTCCACGATCTCTTCGAACCAACGACTCAGATCATTTCGCAATTTCGCAAATCGCAATTTCGGCGTTCCTGTGGTGAATGTTCTTGATGATTCCAACTACCGATCCATGAAACTCTGAAATGGCATGGGATCAACGGTCCCAATCAACCCTTTATCTGATGGCTCAGATCATTTCACGATTTTGCATTTCACATTTTCATCATTCCTATGGTATTGTTTCTTGCCTCTCCAAGTTGCGATTCGCGAAACCCCAAAATGGAGTCTTTGACATGCTCTAATCTTCTGCCATGCGTCCCTCTTGGATCATCGATCAAGATTTTATTGAGACTTCGCAACTCCATGAGCCTTCGATGTGCCTGATCAACGGTCCATATTTGGCCTCGATCTAATGGTTGAGATTATTTCGCAATTTTGGGACTCCTGTTGTAAAGAACCTTGACATTTCCATCTCTTGATATCCGAAATCCCGATAGCCAAAACTCCTAAATGGAGTTGTACCACCACTTTGATCTTACACTTTAAAGAACGTGCAGGTTCTTCCTGATCCAACGATGGTCGAAACTTATGCTCAGATCTGATGCCTAAGATATGTCCTCCTCTTCTGTGCATTCTTCTTGTCTACAATCAGATCTGATGGTCCTCCTTCTTTCGAGAATTTAAATGGGATCCAATGATCACTGACGCTTCTCCTCCCAAGCTTAGGCACTACGTTCAACTCTGCGCTAATTCCTCCTGAGCTTACTTTGTCCTTTTTTTTTCTTCGTTGCATACTCTAATCTTACCATCAATGACAAGCACATATTGCCTGTAAAGCATGCCAACCATCCTCTGCACCATCTCTTATGATCTTATCGAGGTTGCTTTGCAACATCTTCCCAAAATACTTCTGGTGCTCATCTGTTACATTCTTCCTGTACTCAAGCCATCATCGATGTTGTACTTGCCATCAATGACAAGCATACGCTGCCTGTAAAACATGCCAACACCCCTCACCTTCTAAACCTCACGTCTTACCTAAAAAGGGAACAAGAAAATTCCAAAAATGAAACCCTAGCTATATCTATGCTACCCAACAAGCTCACACAAGGAGGAAGGCCGTACCACTTCTTCCTCTAAGAGTGTAAGCCACTACAAGCAAGAAAAAGAGGCAAAAATGTACCAAAATTATGAAAATTTGCAAGGTAGGGTTGAGAGATAGCTACCAAACCCTTTGGAGGGCCTCTTAGTGTCGTGTGTATTTCCTTTGGGCAGACAATAGTCCTCTCAATCAGATATTAAACCTACAAAACTAACAATCTATGCTTGTTAGAAGAGCTACACACAACCAAGAAAAATGATGGAAAACCCTTGCTTTTTTAGGGCAAGAACTTTCCACAAGAACAAGAGAGTATATTGTATATAAATGACCTATCTAAATATGTTATGCTAGATAAAAAATGAATGTGTATGAACAACAATATAAATGAAGAGTAAAGGGTTAGAGAAGTGGAGTGTATGAGTGCCTCAAGAGACCCTTCTCCTTGAAGGAGTTCCCAATGAAACCCTTGAAGTATAAACCTGCAAAACTTCCTTAAGTGATGTGCATACAAGAGATAATATGTTGATGTATATAAATAAAACGACACTTCAATCCTATCTAATACATCAAGATAGATAAACCCATAATCATACGCATTAATATATCTACTTAGATAACACTTTACCTAAGATCAAAACTTGCAATCACCCAAATAAATTGATACAATGTTACCTCATAAACATAAGAAGATCAAGCATACGCATTTCTCCTCTAGTTATCCTCCAAAGTTTTTCCTTTATTATTACTCAAGAAAATAGATCTTGGAGAGAAAATACTCCAAAACCCTAAGAGCATAGAATGGAAAAATGGGAAAATGGAGAGAGAGAGAGAGAGATGATAATCAAGTAGCATAACAATAGCTCAAGATATGGTGAGTTGGGAGTGAGAAGAGTGATCTATTTATACTTGGAGAGGAAAACCTACCTCTCTTGTATCAATGCCAAGTGTCCACCACCAAGCATAAGAGTTGATCCCAAGGCTAGGGCACACCATCTAGGGTTTAAATCATAGATCTAGGGTGTAGATGGGTGTGGGAGGTGTTGGGATCACACAAAACACAAGTGAGAGGCTATGGGATTTGTTCTAGGGAAGAGGAAGAGGATCCAATAATTAAAAACGAATTTTCCTTGGAGATCAACAAAAGGGGGGCGTAACTCTCCTTGGAGGGCGCAAAAAAAGGGTGAAATGGAAGGAATGGAGGGGAATTAATGAGAAAAAGGGAGTGGGATCACCCTAGGAGGTGATTTGGGGGTTAAAGGGAGTCATAACTCATGATAGGGGGGGCCATTTAAGTCACAACGTCCACCACCAAGGAAAAACGTCAATCCCCCCAAGGGGGCGTAACTTTTGAGTGTAAAAGGTGGGTAAGGGATTAGAAAAGGTTGGAAAAGGTTGGGAGGGTTATGTTATGCTTAGGGGGCCTCTCTCTAACCTTTATTCCATCATTTTATATCCTCTAACTCATTAATACAATTTTTACATTTTTTCCATGTTTGGACTTTAGCAATTAAAATTGTTGGTTTAGACTGACTAACACTCTGGGTGGACAAACCCATGGCTAAAGTTGTCCGACTGAGTTGAAACTTGGTCCATGGATGTAGGGGGTGATATTCTATTTTGTTTGAGCACAAATACCCCTGTCAAAAGTCCAAGGACCTAGTTTTTACAATTATTGCTCAAAAATAATCAATTAATTAAATAATTAAACCTCCAAACTTAGGGAAATTTAATTAAAAATTAATTAATTAAAAAAACTGACTTAGACTTGACGGAATTCCGCGAAAATTTATAAGATGTATTGCATGTTCATTTACAATGATTCCCTATAATAGTTACTAAAACATAAGCCCACTAGAACGTCGTTCTCCACTTTGGAGGAATTATTGCAAGTGTGAGGGAAAAACTCAAGGGAAATCAATAAGGCTGAAAAGAACAACTGATAACCTGAGGATAAAAAACCCTCGATGAAAGGAACTCCCCCGATGAACCAATCCCAAGGTAACTGACCTAGACATGACTCATGCAGACCTATTACATTATTAACCCACGCAGGGGTGCAGAAATTCCAATTACAAAATAAAGTGTTGGGGCCAAACACTACCCTGTAGGACCAAAAGTCTTCGACAAATTTGCATTTGATGATGCATCTCTTCATGGCACATGGAGTTGACCACCTGTGTTGGAGAGGTGGTCAACATCTGGCTCCACATGAGGACATGTGTTTGATCTTCTCACTCGAGACGGAGAGCATACAAGAATCCAACAACTACAAAACAGAGTGCTCACCAATAACCAACATAAGAATACATATATACATGATTAAATAAATGATTTCTATATACAACATCTACATAATTAAATGAATAACATACAACATCAATATTTACAACAAATGAAATCTATAGTACAATTTTTTTTTCTAAGTATACATTTGCATAATAAATTGAAATAATAAAAAATTAAAATACAAGGAAGGGTTAGAGATACGTTACAACCACCCATGAAATGGATGAAATGATGCCACAAGTGTCTGAAACATCATTTTCCAGGATGACTCACAGAAGACCCCTTCCCAGTTTTATCAACTTGTAACTTTTTGTGAGGAAGAACCAACCAAGGATCATGTTCCTTCCTTCCTTCAGCCAAACACTGGAATATGACAAGCCGTGTAAAATCTGAATACTTTGTTTCTCATGACTTTCAAGGTGGGAGGCCAACCAATACTCATAATGATATGACATTGATAAACTGAAGTTGCCTCCCACTTTCACATAATTCTCCGCTAACTCACCTTCTATTTGAGAGGTTGAAAAAGAACATACCACAGGAACCATCATATTGTTTTCCTCAAGATTTTCAAAGTTATCCTTCAAAAAGATTATTTCCTCAGGAGGAGGGTGGGGACTTTACAACACTTTCCGATTCAAATTCAACACTTTCTGATTCTAAATATTCAACACTTTCCGATTCAAATTCCTTTACCTCCTCAAAATAAATGACTGTCTCATCCATGGATTCATCGAGAATCTCCCAATGAATTTCCTCATCTTCTTCACTGTCAAGCTCAATTTCAAGGGGGTCCATATATTCAATATAAGTTTTATCTTCCATGATCTCAAACTCATCTTCTATGGCCACAAATTCTTCATTCATGGCTTCAAATTTTTCTTTATGAGGAAACTACACGTTCTGAATTATTTCATTAAATTCCTCAATGGGATTTGATGGAGCATCTATCTTTATGTCTGAATTAGTTGTTTTAACAGCTAGAAGATTTTTCCTCTTCCATGTTTCCATAAAATCATCAACTAATTCATTATAAACTTCACTCCTATCATTCCCAAACCCTTCTAAAAAGGCATGGAACAAGTCCTGTATGGTCTTGAATCTCCCATCAGGTGAATCATGAAACCAATGATAAGGCTTCTCCATATCAAGAGTTATGGAAAACAACTTCATTAGAACATCCTCATAAATAGGTGGATCACACCATTCATCAATACATTTAGTGAAGGCCCTGATGTGAGTATTAACATCAACATGATCACAATAGTCAGGAGTGTTTTCAAAAGCATCTTGAGATTAATCATGAGGGTAACCAATGATTCCTAAAAAATGAATAGGATCATAAAAATCATTCATTTCTAACTAGATCATGTAAACAAAAGTCTAAAGAAAAGGATTGGGACCTAAGATTACTAAGGATCCAACAAGAAGAAGGACTAGCTAGCTTTACCCACAAACCCTTCCAAGTTCAAGGATGAAGCAAAGCAAGTCAGAAATTCCTTCTTGCAAAATACCTCTTCAAATTATTTAAAGGTGGAGTCGCCAGATGACCAAGTTTATTTCAGACAAACAAGAGCATCAAACAAGGCAAAAACAAGCAGAAAAAAAAGTTAATTTATTACGTTGGGAACAAGAATTGGACATCAATGAGTGCTTCTTCCCCAAGAATTTCAAGCAGCCAACAAGGATTTCTCCTTGCAGTATACTTCATAGATTTTTTCAATGGAGTCACCACTTGGAAAATAATCACACAAAGCTAACCAATGCAAACTCAAAGAATTGTTAGTTCTTAAAAAGTTAAGTCGTTAACACCAAGGATAAATGACTTATCCCCAACAACAATGCCAAAGATGTTGCCGTCCTTATACACACTTGCAAACGTGAGCTAAGTTTGGCTCACTTAGTGTGTCCTTGGAGGCACAATGCCTAGGTTCACAGCCCATGTTGTCACTTTGAATGAAACCTCTTACGTTTAGGCTTACTCCTAGGGAAGCCAAAGGGGGTAGACCTTAGTTACTAGATGTGTTAAAGTTAATTTCTTGGAGTTAGTTTTAATTTTTTACAAGGTTTTGGGGGATTCTAATCCTAATATGCTAAGGAAACAATGCAAGGTGCAAGGGTTAGCATGAAAAACAAGCCTTTTCCCTAGGTCAACTAAGACTAGTGCCTACATATTGGGAAAGGGGTCAACTATGTTAAGGGGTGTTTCGTTACAAGTAGATTACAAGTTACTTACAAGATTACAAAAGAATCAATTAAACCAATGAATATTAGATACAAGTACTTACAAAAGAATTACAAAATATCTATTCACAAATGAGATATCCACAAAGTACTTGATGAAAGATTTACAAATAAAGAATATCTAAGATACAACAAGCAAACTAACCACATTTTACTTATATGTGTGCACGGTATCAAAGGACTAAAGCATAAAATCACATCACCATATTTATGTGATCATCATCAACACATTATATCATCAACATATTCCAAATATTTATAAGCGTTAAGCACAACTGTTATAAATATTATTGAAGATGATCCACACTCTTAGTTGTTAAACCCACAAATAATCTATTAGGTTTGGTCTAGGGTTTAATTATTAGGCTTTCTTAAGATTTATCAAATTTTATTAAAGATTTCACCAAAGCCTCCTCCTCCTATTGCCAAATAACTGTTGGATGCTCAATAAGTGTTGCCACCCTAGCTTCACAGGTCAGCCCAAAACAAGAGTACTTCCCGGAGAGGACACACACCTGGTGCGCCACAAGACAGTCCCCTGCCATTACCCTCTGTTTTTGTCCTCAAGCCCCGTTTTAGATGGTGAAGATGGTGGTCTAAGGTACCCTAAAGAGTCTATTAAGTATAGATATTGATTAGGCAGACTTTTAGGTGATTATTAGAGTGTTTTGGAGATTTTAAGACACTTTTAAAGTGTGATTTAGTGATATGGCCGAAACTGTTATTAGCCTTTTAAGTGTGTTGCTTCAATCTTATGCAATTCAAGTATATCAACACATGTTAAGCAAATAAAGATGGCTGGAGAAAATTTAAGAATATCACATGCATTTAAAGAGCTTTCTATGAAAGAAAATCACTAGGGCAAGAACAACTTGCCTTAAAGAGATTGAAAGAAAATTTAGTGTGTGTTTGTCTTATTAACCATGTAGAAGGATTCAAGCCTAAGAAAGTGGCTTCCAATATATATAAGAAATAAAAGAATAGACCAATTACTTGTCAAGCACTTAGATGTTAAGTATTTAAGATCTAAACCATGTGCATGAGAGAGAAAGAAAATAGACTTGAAGTTAAACTAAGAAATAAGATAGATCTAGTTGGATTACTTAAGTGTTGTCCAATAGGCTTAAGATTATGATGTAGATCTAAAACATAAGCAATTATATCATTGAACCATATATCACATAAATCATATCAACACCCACTTAACCTTACCTATTCGGGTATTCCTCTCCCAACTAGGTAGGAAATTAATTAGGTTTTGCTTAGTTAGGTTGATTTCTTTTAAGATTTAGAGATTAGGGAAAACAAGTAAAAGAGAGAGACAGAGAGAGAGAGAGACTAAGAAAGTAAACTATCAAACAAGCAAGCAACCAAGAGACTACTCTACCCCATGTCCTAGGTTGAGAAGGTGCCCCTCACCTTCTAAACCTCACGTATTAGCTAAAAAGGGAACAAGAAAATGCTAAAAATGAAAACCTAGATAGATCTATGCTACCAAACAAGCTCACACAAGGAGGACGGTTGTACCACTTCTTCCTCTAAGAGTGTAAACCACTACAAGCAAGAAAAAGAGGCAAAAACGTACCAAAATGATGAAAATTTGCAAGGTAGGGTTGAGAGATAGCTACCAAACCCCTTGGAGGGACTCTTAGTGTTGTGTGGATGTCATTTGGGTAGCCAATAGGCCTCTCACTCAGATCTGAAACCTGCAAAACCAACAAGCTATGCTTGCTAGAAGAGCTATACACAACCAAGAAAAATGGTTAAAAACCCTTCTTTTTTTAGGGAAGAACTTTCCACAAGAACAAGAGAGTATATTGTATATAAATGACCTATGTAAACATGTTATGCTAGCTGAAAAATGAATGTGTATGAATAGAAATATAGATGAAGAGTAAAGGGTTAGAGAAGTGGAGTGTATGAGTGCTTCAAGAGACCCTTCTCCTTGAAGGAGTTCCCAATGAAACCCTTGAAGTATAAACCTGCAAAACTTCCTTAAGTGATGTGCATACAAGAGATAATATGTTGATGTATATAAATAAAATGACACTTCAATCCTATCTAATACATCAATATAGATAAACTCATAAGCATACACATTAATAGGTCTACTTAGATAACACTTTACCTAAGATAAAAAGATGCAATCACCCAAAGAAATTGATACAATGTTACCTCATAAGTATAAGAATATCAAGAATATGCATTGATCCTCTAGTTATCCACCAAAGTTTCTCCTTTATTATTACTCAAGAAAATAGATCTTGGAGAGAAAATACTCCAAAACCCTAAGAGCATAGAATGGAAAAATGGAAAAATGGAGAGAGAGAGAGAGATGAAAATCAAGTAGCATAACAATATCTCAAGATATGGTGAGTTGGGAGTTAGTATAAGGATATATTTATACTTGTAGAGGCAAACCTACCTCTCTTGGATCAATGCCAAGTTTCCACCACCAAGCATAAGAGTAGATCTCAAGGCAAGGGCACACCATCTAGGGTTTAGATCATATATCTAGGGTTTAGATGGGTGTGGGAGGTGTTGGTATCACACAAAACAAAAGTTATAGGCTATGGGATTCATGCTAGGGAAGAGGAAGAGGCCCCAATAATTAAAAATGAATTTTCCTTGGAGATCAACAAAAGGGGGGCGCAAAAAAAGGGTGAAATGGAAGGAATAGAGGGGGATTAATGAGAAAAAATGGAGTGGGATCACCCTAGGAGGTTTTTTGGGGGTTAAAGGGATTCATAATGCATGATATGGGGCCCCATTTAAGTCACAACGTCCACCACCAAGGAAAAACGACAATCCCCGTAGGGGGCGTAACTTTTGAGTGTAGAAGGTGGGTAAGGGGTTAGAAAAGGTTCGAAAAGGTTGGGAGGGTTATGTTATGCTTAGGGGGTCTCTATCTAACCTTTATTCCATCATTTTACATCCTCTAATTCATTATTACAATTTTTACATTTTTGCCATGTTTGGACTTTAGCAATTAAAATTGTTGTTTTAGACTCACTCACACTCCGGGTGGAAAAACCCATGGCTAAATTTGTCTGACTGAGATGAAACTTGGTCCATGGATGCAGGGGGTGATATTATAGTTATTTTGAGCACAAATACCCCTATCAAAACTCCAAGGACCTAGTTTTTACAATTATTGCTCAAAATAATCAATTAATTAAATAATTAAACCTCCAAACTTAGGGAAATTTAATTAAAAATTAATTAATTAAAAAAAAATGACTTAGACTCGACGGAATTCCACAAAAATTTCTAAGATGTCTTGCATTTTCATTTTCAATGATTCCCTATAATAGTTACCAAAACATAATCCCACTAGAACGTCGTTCACCACTTTGGAGGAATTATTGCAAGTGTGAGGGAAAAACTCAAGGGAAATCAATAAGGCTGAAAAGCCCAACTGATAATAAAAAAACCTCAGTGAAAGGAACTCTCCCAGTGAACTGATCCCAAGGTAACTTACCTAAACATCACTGATGCATACCTATTACATTATTAACCCACGCAAGGGTGCGGAAATTCCAATTACAAAATAAAGTGTTGGGGTCAAACACTGCCCTGTAGGACCAAAAGTCTTCGACAAATTTGCATCTAATGATGCATCTCTTCATGGCACATGGATTTGAACACCTGTGTTGGATAGGCCCATCCTTATACACACTTGCAAATGTGAGCTAAGTCCGGCTCACTTAATGTGTCCTTGGAGGTACAATGCCTAGGTTCACAGCCCACACTGTCACTTTGACCAGAACCTCTTTTGTCTAGGATTACTCCTAGGGAAGCCAAAGGGGGTAGACCTTAGTTGCTAGATGTGTTACAGTTAATTTATAGGAGTTAGTTTTAATTATTTACAAGGTTTGGGGGGATTCTAATCCTAAGATGCAAAAGCAGCCAATGCAAGATGCAAGGGTTAATATTGAAGTCAAGCCTCTTCCCTAGGTCAACTAAGACTAGTGCCTAAATATTGGGCAAGGGGTCAACTATGTTAAGGGGTGTTTCATTACAAGTAAATTACAAGTTACTTACAAGGTTACAAAGGAAAAAATTGAACAACAGGATATTAGATACAATTAATTACAAGTAAATATACAAATGATACAAGAGCAAGATAACCATGTTTTACTTATATGCATGCAAGATACCAGAGATTAAAGCATCAACATCAACAATTCATCACAATTATGAGATCATCATCAATATATCTATATCATAAAAAAGATTTAGAATATTTAAGAACAAATGTTACTAAGATTGATGAAAATTACCCACACTCTTGATTACTCAACCCACCAAGTGTTTATTAGATTTGGTCCAAGGTTTAGTTATTAGGCTTTCTTAAGATTTATCAAATTTTATTAAAGCTTTCACCAAAGCCTCATCCTCCTATTGCCAAATAACTATCGGATGCTCAGTAAGTGTTGCCACCCTAGCTTCATAGGTCAGCCCAAAACAAGAGTACTTCCCGGAGAGGACACATCCTGTGCACCGTGAGACAGTCCCCTGCCTACACCCTCCATCGTTTTCCTCAAGCCCCATTTTAGATGGTGAAGATGGTGGTCTAAGGTACCCTAAATAGTCTATTAAGTATATATATGGATTAGGTGGACTTTTAGGTGATTTTTTGAGTGTTTATAAGATTTTAAAGAACTTTTAAAGTGTGACTTAGTGATATGGACGAAACTGTTATAAGCTTAAAAATGTGTTTCTTCAATATTATGCAATTAAGAGTGTGAACACAAGTAAAGAAAATAAAGATGGCTGAAGAATATTTAGGTTATCACATGCACAAATAATCTTGCTATCCAAAAAATTACAACGGCAAGGACAACTTGCCTTCAAGAGATGAAAAGAAAATTTAATGTGTGTTTGCCTACTTAACCATTTAGCAACATTAAAGCCTAAGCAAGTGGTATCTAATAGATATAAGAAATAGAGATATAAACCATTCACTTATCTAAGCACTTAGAGATTAAGGCATTTAAGATCTAAGACAAGTGCATGAAGAAAAGACTTGAAGATTAACTAAGCAAGTGAAGATCTACTTAGGTTATTGTTAGCGTCAGAAGTCACTCCTGGCTTGCTTGCAGGAGCAGAGCCTGACACCCATCAGTTTAATGTCACGATTTGTTTTAAAGAGGTGATCAAATGGAGGAAAACTCGAGGAGATATCACTCTAACTCGAGGACTGAGTCTGGTACATAAGTGACAAAGGAGGTCTTGATCTAACTTCAGCCAGTGGGTTGATAAAAGGGCGGACAGGTGGAAGACTTGGTGAGGAAAATGGACAAACAGTTTTGGGCAATAGGCTTATGGCTATTCGCAGAAGAAAAACTATGAATGAAAGATCAGCTTGGTTCAGAGTTTCAAGAAACTGAGGAGGACTTGACTGGATCCTCCAATTCCAAGTCACTCAGTGCTGGACAAATCACAAGGACCGGCTAGAAACATCACAACTGCTACAGTGATCCTATCCAACATCATCCTATAATGGCTATAGCTTGACTGGATCCTCCAATTCTGAGCGATTCTAACACAGTGTAACAAAGATGTAAAAGAAACTGGCATTCATTAGGAAAGAAATCTCAAGAGTTCATACATAACCAGAGTAACAGTTCTTCATTAAAGATTTACAACCGGGAGCTCATCTCAACCATCGATCGATACAAAAATGGAGAAAACGCCTTCATATACTCAGAAAAACAACAACAGCAAAATCAAGAAACTGCATTGAAGGATTTGCGTCTGCATGGCTTTCTGACAGTCAACCTCTGAGAGATCGTGCAACTTATGTCAGACGCAATCTAATTCTTTGAAAGTTCCAACGACGAATCGACGTGCCTTTAATTCATTGCCGTGCTTTCCCATTATGGCGGAGGCGATGTCTAACCACCACCAACCGCTTCAATAACTGCTTCATCGGGATTGAGAACGGCTCGGCCAACTCAGCACTTTGGGATGTGGAACACTCCTCGCGCTGCCACCTGGACTAACTGAATGGCTTGAAAGGTGGATATGGAGGTTAGCGAGGAAGGCGGAGCTTGGCAATGGAGTGATAGGGTCACAACCGCAGGGGTGAAGCAAGGAGTGATGAGGTGTGAAAGAGGTGGCAGAGGATGACACATGGCAAAAGGGTATAAGCGGAGTGGGCAGGGGAGTGGACGTGACAGGCATAATTCAGTGGGAGGGCGATGTGGAAAGAGATGAGACACATGGCTGGCGATGAATGGATTGGGAAAGGGACCATGTGGACCAAGAGAGGGGGCAAGCGACAGACGTCAGAAGATGAAGAGAGGGAAAAAGGGCGCGAGCCTCATCACACGGCCGGGAGGAAGACAGGTCTACAAGCTGACAAGATGGGAAGGAGGCCCACCTCGCTTAAACACAGAGCCGCTGAAAATGACGGGGTCACGCAAACGCCGTTGATCCGGGCACTAAAATCTCGGTCGTTGGAAAGCTGCGTCCCCGATTTCGGACCCCCCCCCTCCGCTTAAAGGTAGAAAGGCGGGGGGGGCTCCGGAATTGTTTTTATCGCCGTTGATCCGGGCGCGCTGATCTGGGTCGTTGAAGAGGTGCGCCCTGTATTCCGGACCACCCCCACCCCCCCCGCTTAAAGGTAGAAAGGCGGGGGGGGTCCAGAATCCCACCTGTGCCGTTGATCCGGGCGATGCGATCTCTGTCGTCCAAACCTGGCTTTCATTTAATGATGGGCGCATTAGCACCCCCGAACTTAGGATAAATGGGTTTTTAACCCATCCTTTTGCATTCTAACCCCCCTATAAGAAATATCGCTAACATTGGCTCCATGGGGGATAGAGTCATCCCTGTGATGCTCTAAGAACTATTTTGCAGATTCAGTGCCTTTGTTGTTGGGCTATGGAGTCATTTATTAGTCTGAAAAACAAAAAACAGAAACAGTATGTACAAAACAAAACAAAGAGAGCCAACTCTGGCTCACAAAAAACACTTTTTCAAGAAATGCCCATTCACTGGGCCATTAAAAACTTCTTCACCTTCCAGATCCTGCAACTTGTATGTGTTGTTCGAATATGATTCAAGGATCTTGAAAGGCCCCAACCAGAGGGCGTCAAATTTATTGTGTTTGCCCTTGTCCTGCCTGGGTGCGTCCCACTTGAGTACCAGGTCACCTTGCTTGAATTCCTTCTTTCTGTTCTTCCTGTCAAAAGCCTGTTTGATCTTCTGCTGATGATTGTAGGCTCTATCCATGACCTGTTATTTGATCTGTTGTACTTCCACCATCTGATGAATCCTCCTGAGCACATGGTTAGGTTCTTCTTCAAGGTCCTAGAGGAGATTTGCCATAGGTAAGGCAAGCTGAGTGGGGAAAACAACCTCTATTCCATAAACAAGTTGGAAAGGTGAGAGACCCAGGGATTTCTTTGTTTTTACCCGATCGGCCCAAAGGGTGAATTTGAGCTTTGAGTCCCAGGCCCTCTGATTGTCTTCCAGTAGCTTCTTGATGAGCTTGATTAGGCTTTTATTGGAAGACTCTGCTAGTCTGTTTCCTTGAGGGTAGTATGGAGTGGATTGAACCAGTGAAATCCAAAATTGTTCACAAAACTTGACCAGAGGCTCAGACCTGAAGGGGGTGGCATTGTCGGTGACAATCTTACTTGGGCAGCCAAATCTGGCTATGATGTATTCCAAGAGGCTGATGATTACTTTGTGAGAAGTGCTCCTGGTGGGGACAGCCTCTATCCACTTGGTGAAATAATCAGTCGTAGTGAGGATCCATCTGTGCTGGCCACTTGAGGGAGGATGAATCTCTCCGATGAAATCCAATCCCCACTGCTAGAAAGGTGCCAAAACTACTACAGGCTTCAATGGCAGAGATTCGAGTTGTTGTTTACCTGAGAACTTCTGGCATTTATTGCAATCCCTGACTACTCTGCAGACATCAGTAAACAAAGTAGGCCAGTAATACCCAGCCCAGAGGATTTTGTGGGCTGTGGTCTTCCAAAAATGATGACCTCCACAGAGACTGCTATGAAAATCAAACATTACCTTCTGGGCTTGCAGCGGGTCCAGACATCTTAATAGTATCCCCAGAGGGTCTCTCTAGTATAAGGCTCGGTCAATGAGGCAATATTTGACCGCTTTGAGTTTCAAAGATCTGGCCCTACTCTTTCCTAATCCGTCAGGGGGCTTTAATTCCTGCAGAAAGTACAAGATATCCCTGTACTAGGGACACGCCGCTAGTGGTATGGTGATCTGGGAATTACTGCCAGATGACTCAGCTTGCTCATTGATGAAGTTAATTCCCAAAGTCTTGCAATTGGATTCAGCCAACAACTTGGCCAAACCTTGCCCCTTTATCAACTTGGTGGGCTTAATCTCCAGGTCAAATTCCAGGATCTTAGCGATCCATTTGCCCCTCCTTCCGTCTATGTCAGGCTGTATAAGAATGTCCTTCACAGAAGTTGAAGGGACATATGCAGTGGTTTTTGAGTGCAAAACATAGACCCTGAAAGATTTGAGAGCTTTCACCAATGCATAGGCTTGCTTTTCCATGATCTCATATCTGAGTTCAGCATCTCTCAATGCCTTGCTAGAGAAGGCAATGGGCTGCTCTCGCCCTCGATCGTTTCTCTGCAATAAGACTGCTGCTACTGAGTCATCAGAAGCAAATGAGAAAATCAGGAAATCTTTAGAATAATCGGGACTGATTAGCACATGTGCCTCGGTCAATGCTTTCTTTATCTGGGAAAAATATTCCCTGGATTCAGCAGTCCATTTTATTTCATGGCCCTTCCTGAGCATTGTTGTGATGTGTTTCACCAGCTCGGCAAAGTTCGAGATGAATCTCCTCAGAAATTTGACCTTCCCCCAAAATGCCTGAACTTCCTTCTTAGACCAGGGAAGTGACAGGGCCTGAATCGCTTCCACCCTGCTTGGGTCAATCCTTACTCCCTCTGCCGACACTATGTGACCTAGTAGCTTTCCCTCCTGCATAGAAAACAGTGATTTCTTGGGGTTTAAAGATAGGACATACCTCCGACATTTCAGGAAAACTCTTTTTAAGTGGCAGCGGTGCTCTTTATCAGTCTTGGAGAAGACTGTGATGTCATCCAGATATATTACCACAAACTGATCCTTCTCCCCGACGAAGGCTATGTCCATGGCCCACTGAAATGTTGCTCCTGCATTCATTAGTCCGAAAGGAATTTTATCATACATGAATGTGCCCCAAGGAGTGGTGAAAGCTGTTTTCTCTCTGTCCTCAGGCATGACTGATATCTGATTGTATCCAGAGAAACCATCAATCATGGACATCCTGGATGCGCCAGTGACCCTCTGTAATATGTGTTCCATGTTGGGTAGGGGATAATTGTCCTTCCTCGAACTTTTGTTTAGGTTCCTGAAATTGACACAGAGTCTGATTTCTCCACTTTTCTTTCTCACCGGGACTAAATTGGCCACCCATTCAGAATATCTCAAGGGAACAATGATCTAGGCATCCAACAACTTTTTTACCTCTTTCTCCATGACAGGTAGCAACATGGGATTTATTTGTCTCAGCTTCTTCTTGAACGGCTTAGCCTCCTCTTTTAGTGGGATCTTGTGCTCAATGATTGATGTGTCATACGTCTTGAGGTCTTTGTAGATCCATGCAAACACATCAGCAAACTCCTTCAGCAGCTTAGTATATCCAACTCTCTACTCCTCAGTCAAACTCCTTGACAGCTTGACTAATTTAGGCTCCTCAGATGTGCCTATGTTGCATTCAGCTGTGTCATCATCATCACCTGAAACCTTACCCTTTACTGCCACGTCATTCCCGTCGAACAATTTTTCTAACGGGATCAGTCCTTTTGGAATGTGATTGCTCGGTAGCTGAATGATCCGGTGATCAACAATTTTATTCACAAATTCCCGAGGGTGATGGTCATCTTCCTCTTTAGGGTTCTCATCTATGTGCATTGTGGAAAAGTCATCAATGGACTGGAGGAATTTTTCGATCTCTTGATCATCCTCAAACACCTTCCAGTATTTGACGTTGTCTGGTATAGAAGGTCTGTACTTTATTTCAACATCAGACCTGGAAGTGGGCAGCGTGGGAACTTAGAGCACACTAGTTGTGAAAGATAAAAAGTCGGCTGAGGAATTTTCATCCCTTGAAACGTAGGAAATTTTAAAAGCCAGGAAGGAATTATCAACCAGGTCCCATACCTCGTTCCTGTAATTCCTGAGCCGAGGATTCTTAGCCTGATAAACGTTTTTGACCTGCTGAACGATCAACTCTGCATCTCCAAACACAACCATCTCTTTAATTTCCATTTCCTTGGCAGCTCTTAATCCCAGAACCAGAGCTTCATACTCTGCCACATTGTTGGTGACTTCGAATTCTAGCTTGTATGACAGAGATATGGTCTCTCGATAGGTTTATATGAATATCACTCCGGCGCCTACACCCCTACTGGAGGAAGCTCCATCAAAGAACATTTTCCAAACAAAGGTGGTTGGAGGGGAGGTCTCCTGATTAAGAATGGGCTACTTTTTTATTTGTAATGGAGCCTCAGGGGTGTGGGTGAGTTGTAGTAAACTAGAGCCTTAATCAGTGTCTAAGGCATAGATGGGATGATTGGTAGGGTTGGCTTCATCACTGATTATGTAGGCCAGTTGGGCTTCTCTGTACAGTCTCCTATGTTCCCCTCCAAATACTGGAATGGTGGCATATG
>JZKD02S1745610.1:49165-71215 GCA_000966675.3 Picea glauca | reverse complement strand
TTGGAGATTTATGGAGTCTGTGAGAGGATATGAGGCTTCGGACTTTAACATCTCAGAGAAGCATTTTTTGAATTCCCCATGTTTAATTAACTCAGTGAGTGGCACAGGAATTCTGATATTTTGAATCTCATGTTCGAAATTGAAAGATGGCATGGGCTTTGGGATTTCTCTAATTTCAGGAACACGATTATGGACAATGGGAGAGAAAGGTTGAGCCCTCTTACCTCTATCTGCTACTTCATTAGCAGGTTTCTCTACTCTATTGGATGGCTCGGGAACGTCGGGTGCTGCTGCCCTTTTGTCGGACCTCAGGTTGTACCTGCCTCGACCGCCACCAGCTTTGTCTCCCTTGCTCAATTCATTCAGCTGACTATCCATGAGAGACTCTTCATATGCTGATTGGGTCAGATGAGGGAAAGGGGGAGTGACCTCTAAACTGTTGATTTTTGGCTCAGGCTCATCTGCTTCCCCTTGTTCTTCATCAGCCACAAAATTGTTCTGGAAGGGAGCTTGAATTCTTTGGTCATCTCTATCTCTTTATTTCTCTCTGTGCATAGTTGGAGGAGAGAAATTATTTGGCCTTCTGAAACCCGCCCTGTTCTCGGTGCTCTGAGGGCCCTTGTTCATTTGTTTCCTCTCCACTTTCAATCTATCCACCTCTTCTTTAAGGAGGTTCATAACTCGGGTCAGCTCATTTACTTGAAGGTGGGGCAGTGATGGGTCGGAAGTTGAGGCTTTTGACTTTTCCTTTCTTCTGTCTGTGTCGGCCTGGTTTCTCAGTCTGTCAGCTGCCAATATGTTGGATTCCACTTCTATAGATGCATCTTGCATCTGAGCTAAAGAAGTGGCTCTTCTTTCTCTTAACACGAGACATAAATCAGGGTCAAATGCGCCAGCATAGGAAATTTGAGCAGAGGCCTCTGAAGGTTTAATCTCTGCAAGAATATTGTTGTACATCTTATTAAATCTTTTGGAGAAGTTTGAGACAGACTCCCCTTCCATCTTCCTTAGAGACCCAAACTCTGTCATGTAATACATATAATCTTTTCTATCTCCCCACTGCCTCAGGAAAACGTTATCCAAGGCTTCAATGCCAACAATATATCCAGGGGACAGTCCTCGGAACCATTTCCTCACCTCTCCATCTAGGCTCTGGACAAAGACTCTCATCCAGACATCTTCACTCTCGATATTCAAGTTGTCTGCATAGCTGTAAAAGGCATCTAGGTGCTCTTCAGCAGTTACATCTCCCTCCCCACTGAACTTGGGCATGTATTTCAAATAGTCTCCAGCAGGGAGGGGGTTCAGAGGATGGGGTAGAATCAAAGGAGCATATCTGGAAGCAACTATGGCATCCATTCTTTTCGGAGGGGGATTAGCACCAGCCATAGGGATATTAGGTAGAGGAGAACTCAGAGGAGAAGGAGTGTGGACTGGAGATGTTGGAATAGAGGTTCTTGGAGGAGACAACGGAGAAAATAGAGAGAGAGAAAAGGGACCTGAGAGTGCAGATGCTTCTCTCTGTGTGGTAGTAGAAATAAAAGGAGGGGTGGTGAAACCTTCAGAAGGTTGAGGTCTATGATGAGGCAAGATCTCCAGGGAGGGGGGAGTGACAAGGATCTCTCTTTTTGATACCAGACCAGGAGGAGAAAACTCAGCAGGAACACTCCCGAAATTCAGAAAACGGGAAACTTCGAAAGAAGGACGACTAGGAAACTGCAAATAAAAAAATGGAGTTCTCACAGAAGGGGAGGGCGTATTACCTGTTTCAGCGACGGAAACTTCTTTTGCAGAGCTCTTTCCCTTTCTGCGCACTGCTTCCACGTCAGCTTCTGGTGTAGCTAAAGGCAAGTGTGGGTTAGACCTCGTATGTCTGCCTCTCGAAGCCACAGTTGATAGTGCAGGTTCCCCTCAGCGGAGTCGTCACAATGGAGTTGCCAGGTACACAGTAGCAATCTTCAAGCTCTGATATCTGATGCACCTTCAGAATCAGTTGATCTTTGTCATTCAGTCCCAGGGAAAATATTAAAATTCGTCCCCGGCAACGGCGCCAGAAATGTTAGTGTCATAAGTCACTCCTGGATTGCTTGGAGGAGAAGAGACTGACACCCATAAGTTTAATGTCATGATTTGTTTTAAAGAGGTGATCAAATGGAGGAAAACTCGAGGAGATATCACTCTAACTCGGGGACTGAGTTTGGTACATAAGTGACAATGGAGGTCTTGATCTAACTTCAGCCAGTGGGTTGATAAAAGGGCGGACAGGTGGAAGACTTGGTGAGGAAAATGGACAAACAGCTTTGGGCAACAGGCTTATGGCTATTCGCAGAAGAAAAACTCTGAATGCAAGATCAACTTGGTTCAGAGTTTCAAGAAACTGAGGAGGACTTGACTGGATCCTCTAATTCCAAGTCACTCAGCACTGGACAAATCACAAGGACTGGCTAGAAACATCATAACTTCTACAGTGATCCTATCCAACATCATCCTATAACGGCTATATCTCGACTGGATCCTCCAATTCCGAGCGATTCTAACACAGTGTAACAAAGATGTAAAAGAAACTGGCATTCATCAGGCAAGAAATCTCAAGAGTTCATACATAACTAGAGTAACAGTTCTTCATTAAATATTTACAACCGAGAGCTCAGCTCAACCATCGATCGATACAAAAATGGCGAAAACGCCTTCATATACTCAGAACAACAACAACAGCAAAATCAAGAAACTGCATTGAAGGCTTTGCGTCTGCATGGATTTCTGACAGTCAACCTCTGAGAGATCGTGCAACTTATGTCAGACACAATCTAATTCTTTGACAGTTCCAATGGCTAATCGACGTGCCTTTAATTCATTGCCGTGCTTTCCCATTATGGCAGAGGCAATGTCTAATCACCACCAACCGCTTCAATAACTGCTTCATCGGGATTGAGAACGGCTCGGCCAACTCAACACTTTAGGATGTGGAACACTCCTCGTGCTGCCACCTGGACTAACTGAATGTCTTGAAAGGTGGATATGGAGGCTAGCGAGGAAGGTGGGGCTTGGCAACGGAGTGATAGGGTCACAACCGCAGGGGTGAAGCAAGGAGTGATGAGGTGTGAAAGAGGTGGCAGAGGATGACACATGGCAAAAGGGTATAAGCAGAGTGGGCAGGGGAGTGGACGTGACAGGCATAATTCAGTGGGAGGCCGATGTGGAAAGAGATGAGACACATGGTCGGCGATGAATGGATTGGGAAAGGGACCATGTGGACCAAGAGAGGGGGGAAGCGACAGACGTCGGAAGATGAAGAGAGGGCAGAAGGGCATGAGCCTCATCGCACGGCCAGGAGGAAGACATGTCTACAAGCTGACAAGATGGGAAGGAGGCCCACCTCGCTTAAACACAGAGCCGATGAAAATGACGGGGCCACGCGAACGCCGTTGATCCAGGCGCTAAAATCTCGGTCGTTGGAAAGTTGCGTCCCCGATTCCGGACCCCCCCCCTCCGCTTAAAGGTAGAAAGGCGGGGGGGATCCGGAATTGCTTTTATCTCTGTTGATCCGGGCGCGCTGATCTGGGCCATTGAAGAGGTGCACCCCGGATTCTGAACCCCCCCCGTTTAAAGGTATAAAGGCAAGGGGGGTCCAGAATCCCACCTGCGTCGTTGATCCGGGCGCTGCGATCTCTGCCGTCCAAACCTGGCTTTCATTTAATCATGGGCGCATTAGCACCCCTGAACTTAGGATAAATGGGTTTTTAACCCATCCTTTTTCATTCTAACCCCCCTACAAGAAATATCGCTAACAGTTACTTATTATGCCTCCCAATAGGCTTAAGACAATGATTATGTGTTTGATCTAAATCTAAAACAATTATAGAATTAATCAATAGATCATTAATCGCATCATCAACCACTTAAACTTACCTATTGGGGTATTCCTCTTCCAACTAGGTAGGCAATTAATTAGGATTTTCTTAGTTAGGTTAAGTTCTTTTAAGATTTAGAGATTAGGGAAAACAAGTAAAGATATATATAGAGAGAAAGAAGTAGACTAAAAAACTAAGTGAGCAACCAAGAGACAAACTATACCCCACGTCCTATGTTGATAAGGTGTCCCTCACCTTCTAAACCTCATGTCCTAGCTAAAAAAGAGAGCAAAAATGCTAAAAAATTGAAACCCTAGCTAGATATAACTACCCAACAAGCTCACACAAAGAGGAAGGTCGTACCACTTCTTCCTCTAGGAGTGTAAGCCACTACAAGCAAGCAAAAGAAGCCAAAACGTACCAAAATGATAAAAAATGAAAGGTAGAGTTGAGAGATAGCTACCAAACCCCTTGGAGGGCCTTCTAGTGTTGTGTGGATGTCCTTTGGGCAGCCAATAGTCCTCTCAATCAAATCTAAAACCTGCAAAACCAGCAAGCTATGCTTGCTAGAAAGCTATGCTTGCTAGAAAGCTACACACAACCATGAAAAATGATGGAAAACCCTTGCTTTTTTAGGGAAAGAACTTTCCACAAGAACAAGAGAGTATATTGTATATAAATGACCTATCTAAACATGTTATGCTAGATGAAAAATGAATGTGTATGAACAACAATATAGATGAAGAGTAAAGGGTTAGAGAAGTGGACTGTATGAGTGCCTCAAGAGACCCTTCTCCTTGAAGGAGTTCCCAATGAAACCCTTGAAGTATAAACCTACAAAACTTCCTTAAGTGATGTGCATACAAGAGATAATATGTTGATGTATGTAAATAAAATGACACTTCAATCCTATCTAATACATCAAGATAGATAAACCCATAGGCATACGCATTAATAGATCTACTTAGATAACAATTTACCTAAGATCAAAACTTTCAATCACCCAAAGAAATTGATACAATGTTACCTCATAAGCATAAGAATATCAAGCATACGCATTTCTCCTATAGTTATTCTACAAACTTTCTCCTTTATTATTACTCAAAAAAATATATCTTGGAGAGAAAATACTCCAAAACCCTAAGAGCATAGAATGGAAAAATGGAAAAATGGAGAGAGAGAGAGAGAGAGAGAGAGAGAGAGAGAGAGAGAGAGATGAAAATCAAGTAGCATAACAATAGCTCAAGATATGGTGAGTTGGGAGCGAGGAGAGAGATCTATTTATACTTGGATAGGCAAACCTACCTCTCTTGGATCAATTCCAAGTGTCCACCACCAAGCATAAGAGTAGATCTCAAGGCTAAGACACACCATCTAGGGTTTATAGCATAGATCTAGGGTGTATATGGGTGTGGGGGGTGTTAGGATCACACAAAACACAAGTGATAGGCTATGGTATTCATTCTAGGGAAGGGGAAGAGGCCCCAATAATTAAAAACGAATTTTCCTTGGAGATCAACAAAAGAGGGGCATAACTGTCCTTGGAGAAATGTAAGGAATGGAGGGGGGTTAATGAGAAAAAGGGAGTGGGATCACCCTAGGAGGTGATTTGGGGGTTAAAGAGAGTCATAACTCATGAGAGGGGGCCCCATTTAAGTCACAACGTCCACCACCAAGGAAAAACGTCAATCCCCCTAAGGGGGCGTAACTTTTGAGTGTAGAAGGTGGGTTAGAGGTTAGAAAAGGTTGGAAAAGGTTGGGAGGGTTATGTTATGCTTAGGGGGTCTCTCTCTAACCTTTATTCCATCATTTTACATCCTCTAACTCATTATTACAATTTTTACATTTTTGCCATGTTTGGACTTTAGCAATTAAAATTGTTGTTTTAGACTGACTAACACTCTGGGTGGACAAACCCATGGCTAAAGTTGTCCGACTGAGCTGAAACTTGGTCCATGGATGTAGGGGGTGCTATTCAATTTATTTTGAGCACAAATACCCCTATCAAAACTCCAAGGACCTAGTTTTTGCAATTATTGCTAAAAAATAATCAATTAATTAAATAATTAAACCTCCAAACTTAGGGAAACTTAATTAAAAATTAATTTATTAAAAAAAACTGACTTAGACTCGACGAAATTCCACAAAACTTTCTAATATGTCTTGCATGTTTATTTACAATGATTCCCTATAGTAGTTACCAAAACATAAGCCCACTACAACGTCTGTCACCACTTTGGAGGAATTATTGCAAGTGTGAGGGAAAAACTCAAGGGAAATCAATAAGGATGAAAAGCCTAACTGATAACCCGAGGATAAAAAAAAATCAGTGAAAGGAACTCTCCCAGTGAACCGATCCCAAGGTAACTGACCTAGACATGACTCATGCATACCTATTACATTATTAACCCACGCAGGGGTGCGAAAATTCCAATTACAAAATAAAGTGTTGGGGCCAAACACTGCCCTATAGGACCAAATGTCTTCGAGAAATTTTCATCTGATGATGCATTTCTTCATGGCACATGGAGTTGACCACCTGTATTGGAGAGGTGGTAAACACTGTCAACCTTTCTTATACCATTAAATGTGCATGAAGGGAAACAAAGCCTAGCCATGGCATGGCAATTGCACTTAGGTCAATACCTTATAAGGATTAATTTATTTTTCTTTCTAGGTAACATATTCTTGGGGGAAACCTCTTGTTGGTTGAGTTTCTTCCTCTTACCTCTTCTTGGGTTGACTTAGGTTCAGATCTCAACAGGTTTCCAGCAAAACCCTAAAAAACTATCAACTCTCCTAGTAAAACATAAGGCAACGCTGCGCACAGGGTGTACATCACAGTCTCACCTGAGATAGATTTAATGGGAGACTGCAATACTCAAGTGTTTTTAGTATAGGAAGGAGTGGGGATCTATGGTTGTGTTCTTCCTTCTTTATGCATTAGCCTTGTTAATTATTTAAGTATTTCTAGGATTTATGCATCTTTAGCCTTACACATGCATATTGATACATCTAGTTTAATCATTCATTCATAAGCCAATCATTGAAAAAAAGTAAACATTCATTAAACATCACACATAACCCAATTTTTACCATGTTTCACCTCCTCTTGGGGCTATGTCCATGAAGATCTAGCTTCTCTTCCCTTTTAGTTAATTTGTTGCAAGATCTTGCATTACACGCATTACATCTTGGTAATACAATCAATATTGAGGGTGGGAACCCTCTATGAGGTGGACTAGATCATATCGGGCTCCTCATCCTATGACCTATACCTAAAAACCCTCTCTTGACTCTTCTACAAACTTATTACAATCGACAATTCCCCAAAGTTATAAGATCCTTTTCTCTTCTTAACTGACATACCCCTTTCTAGACCTCCTAGGTTATTATTTATACTATTTTATAGGATTATAAACATTACAATCCTTATCAAAAACCTAAACCCTATCCTGGTTAGGCTTGTCTTATTTCATTCCACATTTCTTTTCCTCTTGCATGTTGCTTTTCCTTCTTTTTTGCATGTTTCTTTCTTGCCACTTCTTTCATGTGATCCAAAATTAGATCTTCCTTTCCAAAAATAGGTCTTTCCTCAAAACAAATCCTTCTACAAAAGTAGGCATGTGCCCAGAATAGACTTCTTTTCTCAAAATAGGCATGCACCCAACAAGCCCCCAACACTGACATGTGGCTCGTGCCAAGACACTCAGGTGGTGTGAACTCCCTGAGTAGCCTTAGCCAAGCTGTGAAACTTTCCTTCTAATTCTTTCCCTTTTACTCTAGCTTGTGCAACTTTCTCTGTGAGCTCCTTTATCCTATGTGTTGTGATGTGTTCCCTTAGAGACTTTGTTCTCTCGGCATGATCCCGATCCATTCTTGTCTTCTCCTCTTCTAGTTCCACAATTATTTGCATTTCTTTCTCCTAGAGAGGTTCTGATTGGGCTTGATTTACCTTCTTGTTATTCTGCATAGTCTTCAATTCTGTCTACATGGTCTTCATCTCCTGCACGCCCTTCAATCATTGTGTAATTTTCATGGCCTTTTGTCATTGCTTCAACTCCTGAATTTCATTTCTTATTTCCTCCTCTTGTTGTTATAGTTGTTGGACCTTGTCATCTTCCTCCAACGCTATCCATAGTTGCACAGTCCTATCAAAAAGTTTTGTGTCCTTTTTAGCTTCTTTCTCCATCATTTCCACTTGCAAGGTTTCCTGTTGTTCCCTTTCAGCTATGTCTTCAGGAGGGGTGGTTGGTGTTAAATTTTCTTTGAGTTCATCAATATCCGTTTTATAGTCTTAAGGCATTTACGCAATGATTTTAATATATACTTCAACACTACTCATGGCTACCTGCACGTTGTCTGGAATTTTTTTAAAGAATTCCTTCAGCTTCTGCTCCAATTTATCTACACGTTGCTTCTCCTCCTGTGTCTCCATCTGGACCTGTTCTATCACAATTTCCAATGTATCCTTTCCATATCTGGTTACTTGCAATTCCATCACATATACTATGTCTTGCAATTGCACTTCCTCTGTGACACTGACTTGTAGCTTATGTAGTGATTTTGTTGGTATTTTAGCCAATACCAACTATACTTGCACCAGGTATTTAAGTGAAATATGTGTTATGGCCTTGTCAACCTACAATATCTATGTTATGATTTGGAAGTTTGGACTTTCTTGTGCTATGAGTTGGATTGTGTCTTCTTCATTCTACGTAGCTCTGTCCCTTGATTTTGTCGCTCGGGGGATTGGTTCTATTCCCCTTTCTTGCATTTGGTTTTCTTGTAGTTGTTCCAAGACCTAGTTAATGTCGACCAACTCATTCCTTATCCTCCCTCTTTATTTCTCGTCCTTAAACTCTTCTATTGCGCGGTTATGTAACCTCTCTACGACAATATCAACATCATCCTTGGTGATTGTGTATTCCAAGATTTATTTGTGGGTCTTGGCCTTCTTACGCGTCCCACCTGTATGTATGATTGGTCATTTGGGTGGCCCTGTCTCTTGTGGACTAGTTGTTGATGGAGTTTCCTATGTCATTGTGTCCCCATTCCTTGTGCTTCCTACGTTGGGGCATTATCCTTCTTTCCCATTTGCACATCCTTCTTTGGGGTATTTACCTTCTTCTGTTACGCTATATTTTGATCGGCCTTCCTCTGTTGTGTTGGCTTCTTGGTCATGACGCTTTATCCTATAGATATAGTGGATGACCCTTATTCCACTTATTTTCCCTTGGGCATGTCCTTGGTGATGACTGGGATCTTCCAATCCTCTTGTGAGTTTTTCATTTCCCATTCAATTTTCTCTGTGTTGATGCAGAATCGAAGTTGTATCCATTATTTGTTTGGATCTCCGTGCTCCTGTATCCACATATTGTGTCGCATGGCCCTAAAGTTAGCTATCCCTTGATATTGTGCTACCACCTCAGGAGTTATTCTCCATGTGTTGGCTATATTTTCTTGCAGATCACTGAAATAACAAGAAACATTGTTGGCATTACCACTTCTCCACTTTGGATCCAAAGTTCTTCCCAATGATGTGTATCGTGCTACGTGACATCATCCTACTCTATCACAGAAATATGAGTAGGTGGGATCCTTCCATTCAATTAATGCTATCAGTATGAGGATCCAGGAGTAGTGGAACTTGGTTCCCAAGTCTTACACATCCATGTAGATTTCTAGGAATTGATTTAGTAAGTATGGGGCCCAATTGAGTATGGTATCGTTTGTGAATTGTGTTTTCGCTATGAAAACCTGTGCAGGGAGCTCCTCCTTGTGGAATTTGCGAAGGAGTTTTCATTCCATTAATTTTGTTTCCACCCTAGTGGTTGCATCACTAATCTGTTTTATAATGATGTCACACGAGCCAATTTATGTCCCATAATTTTTCTTCATCTCCTCTGCGAGAACCTTTTCCTTGGTTTTATCATCCATGTATTGCATGGGCTTCTCAGCTTCTCAACATCTGATGACAGTATTGTGATGAATGAAATAAATTCAACATCGATGGAGACTAGTTCATCTAGCCATAAACCTCCTCCATGGAGGACCACTAGTAATTGCTTCACACAGTTTTTCACATCTTTCCCTTGTCTGAAGTGAGGAATATCTAGAAAATTCAAAATCCTTATGTTTTCCAGGACTGTCACCCATTGTTTTGGATACAACACTGGATATCCTAAAAAATATGTGTTTTCCATGTTGTTTGGCTAGGTGCGCGGACCTTTGGATGTGCCATCATGGGAATGCTTCCTTCTCTGGTTTTAAATTTGGTTGCTACAATTTCTGAACTTGCATATTTTCCTCATGTCTTCGTGCTCCTTAGCTTTGTGGGTTTGTAAATTAACAATGCATCTTGTTTGGCCCATGTTTTAGTTATATAGGGGGTGTTATAAGTTCCCTAAATATTCTCAAAGACACTTCTTTGATGGTCATAAATGTGTTAAATCTTGTCAAGCATGCTTTGTTAAGTTTCTTAAATGCCCAATTCGTGCCCGTTTACCCTGAAGATTGGTTTTCACTTTTCTAATTGTCCTGTTTTCAAGTGCGTTGTAATTTTCTGGTGCACCGTGCGTTTTTGTTCTGAATTTTCCCTTGATGCGATGTCTTTTCTTCCTGTCATCCATATATTGTGCACAATCACCTTTTATTTTTGTCGCGTTGATTCCACTATCTGATGTGCATGATATTTCCCAATATTTTGTATTTTCTTTCTTTGTCTACTTTTTTCTTCTTTTTCTACTTTTGTCTTCCTTTTTCTTATTTTTCTAAAATCTACTATAGTACACTATATACATGACTTTCTTACAACACTTTAAGTTTTAAGAATTAGTAGCTTGGTTGTCCCTGTGCAGTTTCAGTGGACTACCGTTGATCATTCCTTTCAGTTTTATTCCTCCCAAGTCTTTTAGCTGCACAAATCCCCCATTTGTGAAATTATTTACTTCATATGGCCCTATCGAATGCATTCTAAACTTACCGGGTGTTGTAAAAATTTGTTTTCATAGAGAAGAACTAGGTATCCCTCCTTAAAAATATTATTTTTAATATGTCTATCATGCTAAGATTTTTCTCTTTCTTTCTATACTTCCTGGTGAAATTCTTCTAGAATCCTATGCTCTTCCATTTCCATTAGTTGACTTAACCTCTCTTGTACTGCGCCTCTTTTTGTCATGTTGATAATTGCGGCTACACACAGACTGGGTACCAGAAATTATAATGGCACCACTGCTTCCCACCCACACACCAATATGAGTGGTGTCTATCCTGCCAACGTCTTACATGTGGTCCTATATTCCCACAATATTGTTGCTATTTTCAAGACCCAATCATCCATGTTGACATTGTAGATCTTAGTCAAAGAATTTTCCAATATTCTATTAAACACTTCTACTGTTCCATTCAATGCCTGAGGATGATATAGACTTAAAACTCCTCAGTCATACTTGATGGTATTATTAATAAAATGAGTGCCTTGGTTACTCATTAAAATCCTAGGACATCCAAATCTGGTGATCACTTGCTCAAATATTAAGTGTGTTGTTGTCTTTGTGCTACAATATTTGACTAGTCGTGCTTCTTCCCATCTTGTTAAGTATTCAGTCACCACAATAATATATCTAGCTCCTAACCTTTTTTATAGTGGATTAATAAGTCCATCAAAGTCTATTTCCCATTTTTCAAAGGCCTATAGGGTCACTTGTGTTCTTAAAGGCATCTCATCCCTTACGTTGGGTTTTCCAACCTTTATGGACTATTGGCCACAATAATCCTACGTGCAATACCTTCTCCATGGCAGTTGTTCCTACATAGTTTCCTCCAGCTATACCTTCACAAGCTTCTACTAAAATTACATGCCTTTCATGTTCCAATACACATCTTCTCAAAATGCTATATGTGCCCATATTATATAAATGTCCTGCAATAAGTTGATAATCTGCAGCTATGACTACCATATTTTTCTTCTGCGCAGTGATAAATTCATGTGGTGCAACCCTTTTACTTAAGTATTCAATAATATCAATAAAGTATTCATTAACTACTTGTACTGAAAATAATTGTACATCATGAAAATTGTATTCCAAGTTAGTAGATTATTCTCCATTAGTTACCCTAGACAAGTGATCAAGTCCTACATTCAACTTCCTTGGTTTGACAATCAATTTGAAATCAAATTCTTGAAATAATAATATCCATATACAGATCCTCCCCCCCAATGTTGGCTTGTTGACTAGATATTTGAGGGAAGAATGGTCTGTGAACATTTTAAAGTGTTTACCCAATAAATAGTGCCTAAATTTCTGAAGTGTGTATACCATGGCTAAGCCTTCTCTTTCTGTAGTGTTGTAATTCTACTCTGATTCTGATAGATTTCTTCTTGCAAATGATATAGGATGGTCTAAGTCCCCTACTCCTGGTTGTGCCAGAATTGCTCCAAGTGGTATAGTTGATGCATCTAGATGCACATAAAATGTCTTTTCCCAATCTGGGAATACTAGTATAGGTGTTGTTACCATATTTTTCTTCAGAGTGTCCAATCCTTGCTGATAGTCCTCATTCCACTGAAATATATTGTCCTTATTTAACATTTTTTCCATTGGTACATTAATATGCGCATACCCCTTTATAAATTTCTTGTAATAGCATGTATGTCCCAGTGTTGCTCTTAACTGGTGCACTGCCTTTGGTGGTGGTAAATTTACATTGACTGCAATCTTAACAGGGTCCACTAGTAAACCTTGTTTACACAATATATTTCCCAACAATATTTCAAAAGGTGTACCGAAAATGCATTTCTTGATGTTTAATGAGATCTAACATTACCTGCATCTTTCCAAAATTAGTCTTAACAATTATACCTGGTCCTTTAAAATATTATATATAGTCTAATCATCCAAATATACTTCAAGAAAATGATGTATGAATTCCTTAAAATAAGCTATGACTACTCTTGAAAAATTGGTTGGTGCATTCTTCAACCGAAATGGCATGAATATATATTGGTAGGATCCCCATTCTATAGAAAAAGTGGTCTTGTACGTTTTCTCTAGATATATTTTGATCTGACGGTAACCTAAGAATCCATCTGTAAATGAATATGCTTCCTGGCCTCCCACATTTTCTAAAACCTCATCTGTAAAAGGGGTAGAGAAAGGGTCATGTAAGCAAGCATCATTGAGTTTCCTCAAATATACAAAAATCCTTATCCCCCCTTGTTTCTTTTCTTGGACTACCATAGGACTGATCCATTTAGATTCCTCTACTGGTTCTATGATACCAGCTTCTAACATTCAGTCAATTTCTACTTTTAATTTATTCTTATACATTGGATTCAGTTTGTAAGATCTCTTCCTGACAGGTCTAGCCTCAGGTTTGAGGGGTATTTTCATCTCACCTATCTCCCCTGCTATGCATTTCATCTCTGTAAAGTTTGTTGGGAATAGTTCATTGTATTCATGTAGTAACTCCATTATTCTTTCTATTGTTTTCTCATCCTAGTAGTCTCCAATACTCGCCATTTTAGGATTGTCATTCATCCCAATGTTGAGTTTATTAACTTTGATTGGTGTAGTAAATACATATGACTCTAGAGATGGGCTTTCCACCTCTCTTTATCCTTCAATATTTGTGATCTGAATGTTGGGTAGATCATCTTCATCTAGTTCTTCTTCTTCCACATGATAGCATGAAAGTAACTCTTTGACTGTCTGTCTATTTTGTTATTGATATTATGTCATGATTTCAACCTTTGGTTCATAAATAAATATCATTCCCCGTATCATATTCAGTTTTTAATCAATGTTTGAGTTCTCATTTTCAAATGAGAATGTTACTACAAAGTTCTACTATAATGTTGTCCATTTTTTAGTACATCTCTTGATCTATATACCAGTTCCCTGGGATTCCTTCCAATGTATGGATAAAGTGATGAGGTCATTCATTTGGTGGTGTCATCCTCCAATGTGTTCTACACTTCTCCAAGTATTCAACTGGTGTTACTTTCCCATCATACTTTTGGACTATATTGCTCACTGGTTCTGCACCAAATCTAATGTGTTGTAGTCATTTACACTGATACCAACCCTGAATTGTTTCTCTATGCGCACCCCACCATATTGTAGGTATTTCCTTGAGTGAAATATATAGAGCTAAGAGACTATGATTTTCTAACACTTCCTCTTCATATTTTGTTATAAATTCCTCTAAGTCATTTAACCCATGAGAACTAGGAGGTTCTCTTATATCTATAGCAACCCATCTTACTCAACGATCTATTCTTGTGCACCTCCTTATGGAAAATTCATGTAATCACTATTGCTAATTCTCCAAACCCGTTTCTGAGTCTGAAGCACATGATGTAATGCTTTTCCAACAGAGTACCTTGTCTGTATTTGGGTTAACATAATCCTCTTGTCATGCGGTGGTTCTGTACAACTGGTTTATTTCTTCAAGATACAAACAAGTGGCCTCTACAAACCTTTCTCCTTATAAAGGATCTAGTGGTCCAATGACTCTATACTCACCTGATTCAAGATTCATTTTTCTTGTTTTCGGGTTGATTATAGATTGGTTATAAAATTTCCAATCCAATCCAAGCAATGCGGGGTAAGGTGTTGTGTCATATACTATCTCTATTACATCAAAACTTTCTATAGTGCTCTCTTCATCCAAATCTACTATCACAGCTTTAAGTCTTCCAATTGGTAACACTCTATGTTGAGTTTCTAGTTTCAATTGGATAGGTGAATATCCTAAGGTAGGTTCCCGCGTACACTACCACGTCTTATTAGGTAAGACATTTACTTCAGAGCCTAAATCTAGTATCCCCAATGCTGACATTCAGTCTGAATTCTCTGCTTTTCCTTCTTCTTGTATGGAGATGATTGACTATTTTTTGTTATAAATTCCCTTCCACCTTTGTGTTACACCTATCTAGCATATATTGTAAGACCTTAACAGATGATGGGACATTCAATAAATTAACACTGAATTGTAGAAAATTATTTATGGTACTTACTTTCTCTAGAGGTTGTTCTTATTGGTCTGGTCCATTGAGAATGAAATCCCATATATTAGTGGATTTTTAGGTTGTTGTGTGACTGATGTAGATGCAAAATTATTCTTGAGATACTCTTATATGGATTCCTTAAATGTTTCCTTTTCTTTCTGTGCGTCAAACTATTGTTGTGTCTCAGTGTTCTTCTTAACCCATTGGTGTTGATCTGGATCATGTGATACTGCATCAGATCCCATCTTGGATCCTCCTCGAGTGACTATATTAATGTTTCTCCCATCATCTATGGATTCTATAGAAATCCATTAGACATTTTGGTTGTTCTAGTTTCTTTTTTCTTGGATCTTCCCCAAGAGTGTTGGATAGTATTATGTGTCATGATCTGTTATGCGATAGTATATACATGTCGTTGGTGGAAGTGGACAATCCCTTGCATAATGTCCTGGTTGTTGGAAGTTGTGGCACACTACTAGTCCTATGCCTCGTCCAAATCCTCCTATACCTTGTCCTCCACCTCTATATCCACCTTGATCTCTGCATGGTGTGTTGCATTGAGGTACCTGGTTATAGTGCGCGGGATTATACTATGGTTGCGCATTATTATACTGCGGCTACACATTGTTGTATTTTTTTTGCACATTATTGTATGGTGGTGGTACCCATTTGAACTGAGGTGTAGATTTTCCTGTCATCATTTCTACTTTCACCCTATAAGTATATGAATTTCTTTCTCTCATCATCTCCATCATCCTACAATCCTTATCACCATGACCCACTGATTTGCAAAAATTGCAATATGAACTTTTGGGTATTGTCTTATACTTATGCATCAATGGAAAATGATATGCATCATGCCCATGCGTTTTAAAAATATCACACCATGGTCCTCCTATTGGTAAGGTATTTGGTACACCTATTTCCATATACTGCACAAAAGTTGGACATTCGTTCCTATGGTGTACTTTTTTCCTGCATAGGGTACACAAAACAACTTCTCTTTTCTCTTTTCCCTTATTCAGGTTAAGTTGAAATGTTATATTATTCATATCCTCCTTCAACTCCTCTATTATTGGATCTAGCATATGATACTAGTTTTCTTATAGTTGTAAGGCCCCCTGCATAACCTTCACATGAGTTTGGAAATTTTATTGTCTTAACAGGTATTTCAAGTGTGGTAACAATGCATTCACAAATAAGTGCCTATGTTGCATGTCGGTAATTACATACTTCAACTTACCTTTCAGACATTTAAACCCTTGATCAATCTCCCATATAAACTCACCTGGTTTTTACCTGATTTCAATCATTTCATTCATATATTGGTCTTATGAGTTGGGCTTCTGAAGTTTGTTTATCAATAGTTTTTTCACATATACAATAGTCTTTGTTAGTCCTGGTGGATTGTTTACATCTAGGCTCATGTACCAATCCAGTGCACAATCTCTTAGTGTGATAGATAACTGTGAGAGTTTTTTTATCCTCATATATGATCTCATTTTCTTCCCAGATATTCTCACAGATGAATAAGTTTTTTTCAGGGTCCTCTGATGCCTTTCCCCGGAATTTTGGTAATCTGACCGTGGGATCATGTCTTGCCATTTTGAACTGTGTTGAACTACTACCTCTGTGTGGTGTAGATAATTGATTGTTACTTCCTAAACTGGATCCTCGAGTTGATGATCCTTGATTGGATGTGTGTCCTTTTGTTTTTCTTCCACTAAAATGTGGTTATCTAAATGTTGGTGTTCTTTGTGGTGTATTAGTCACACATGGGGTTGTAGGTTCCACAATGATTGTGATTTGGATTGGAGTTCTACCTTATATCCCTAACCTTGGAACTCCTTTTTTTTCTTTCATATGTTGCGCACAGGATTTCCTCAATATTATCCACAGCTCGAAGATCCTCTACCTCTTCTTCATCTCTTTCCAAGCCCTCTCTTTCGGCTATGGCTCTCTTCTTGTTATTCATTTTATATTGGTAGGGTACTCCACTGTGCATCTTTCCATATGTTTCCATTACATTCTTTATCTAGTATTTCTCCATCATGATTGGGTCCATGACCTCCTTCTTATTTCCCTTATCCATCTCTCCCTTAATTTCTCAACCTCTTGTCAGTGCTTCTCCCCTTCCCCCATGCACGCAGGGAAGTTTAGTTATCTGATTCCATGGTAATCACATCGTTGTCATACAATAAAATTTTGATTGAAGTATACAACAATATGATGTATCTACCTCTGGGTCCTTTTAGAAAATCATGCTCCTCTACAGTGTAAGAATTCATTGTATCTACTGCAAATTTGGTGATAATCCCTGCAACAATACTATCTAACCAGAAATCTACTATGTGCATAAATTTGTTATTAACTTATTGTAACTACACGATATCCACATGATTCCACTCCAACTATTTGATTCGATTTGTAGGGTGGTTGTATTTTAATCTCAATAACCAATCCTACAAAAAATGAGGGAAATCATAGAAACATACCTCATGTAAGTCGCTAAACATGTATTTTTTGAGATATTTGTGCGTTGTTAACTTAGTGTTTTTTTTGTCCTTCTATGCAAAATCAGGTTCCTTCGTTTTCAACCATCTTTCAATATCTACCTTCATTGGATTCCATGGCCTGAACATTTCCTTATATACTTCCATTATTTAAGCGTTTCTTCCACAAATCTTGTCCACTAATTCCCATGCAGTTCCAGCCGATAATAGAACCATTTGTTGGTTTATTTTATTCCTCTTACCTCTTCTTGGGTTGACCTAGGTTTGGATCTCAACAAGTTTCCAACAAAACCCTAAAAAACTATTTCCCCTCTTGGTAAACCATGTTAGCAACATTTTGGGTATCGGGGCACGAAGGTACACAGGTCTGCAGGATTGCCTGGGAAGTGCCCAAGCGCAACATAGAGGAACCCCTTTTTAGTTACAATTCGAGCGAGTGGGCGAAGTTTTGTTGACGACCACCGAGATCCACCTATAAAGCTGATCAATGGTCGTCGAGATTTTGGAACTACCGAGTTTCCCCAGGGTTAATGCAAGAGACAATTCCAATAATTCAAGTCAATTATGGGTCGTCCGATCCAAATTGGGACAGGTGGCTTCCAATCGATGTATCGGGAATCGGAGTTTCGGGAAACAGAGAGCCTCCCTTCGTTGCAGTTGAAATCGTCGATCGGTGAAATGCTGAAATCACCTTTGGAGCCGAGCCCACGGTCCTAGCACCAAGTCACTTCAAGCAAGCCTATAGACGAGGGCGGCTCCCTTTTAAATATCGAATGCCCCCTCGTCCATTCATCCTAAGGACGTGTGGCGCAAGATCTAGCTGCGTCGGCGTTTCGGCATTCGGGAGTTCGTGGGGTGAGAGTTTCATGTTGTTCAACATCGCAAAACCCCGAACCCCGACAGCGCCGAAAGCACCGAAACTGGGGCCTGCAACATCACGAGCATTTCTCAGCCATCCATCTAAAGGGGACACTTGGAAGCAAATTGAGCCATCTCAACGTTTCGCCCCTCACGACTCCAAAACGCAAAGAGTAGCTCCATTATGTTCCGATGCACGAGGTGTCGGGAGAGTCCTAGACCCGGGCCCACAGTATCATCAGGAGAGCTAAGAGCCATCAGATCTAGAGGGACACGTGGTGCCAGATTAAGTCGTCTCGGCATATCACTCATCGCGATTTCGATCAACAAGGATCAGCCTCTTCATAGTTGCGAATGTCGAAAGCACCTTGGGAATAGACACGAGGTCACAGTCTGTGGTCACTTGGAGGAAGAAAGGAGCTGTGTAAAGAAGGCCGAAGGTGTCGAGTTTAGTTACAGAAGGGATCATCATGATCTCCAGGCACCATTGGATCCAACCTCCATAATGTTTCTCACCTGGAGTAAATGATGGCAAGAGCGGGTGGTTGAAACCTCCTCTCATTCATTAAGTGAGGGAATGGAGGGTCTGGCAAGCCGTCTGCCTGAAGAAGTCCTGTATATTGATTTTCTTAAAGAAACCATGCCGAAGTCCTCAACTCGACAGAGAAGTCTGCACACACTAGCCCAGCACTTAATGGCTCAGCTACCCTCCTTGTAGGAGCCATGCGTAGTTAAAATGGCGCTTAAAGAAAGATATCAGTACGAGTTTGACTGAAGGGACACCAAGCTTTGGGAGACTAGACATGCCTCTGTGAGGTGGATATTCCTGAGTATTTAAACTCAGTATTTGTATTTTTGTAGAGATCGATGGTTGAGCAAAGCTCCCGATTGTAAGGTTTTGATGAAGCGCTGGTCACTCTGGTTAATGTATAAGGCATTTGAGACTTCTTACTTTATGGATGTCAGTTTCTTTTCCATCTCTTTGTATACTGTGTTAGAACGACTTGGAATTGGAGGATCCGGTTGAGTTATGGTTGTTATAGGATGATGTAGGTTGGATCACTGTAATAGTCACATTGTCTCTAATCGGTTCTTGTGATGTTCTCAACACTGAAATGACTTGGAATTGAAGGATTCAGTCGAGTCACCCCTCAGCTCCTTGAAGCTCTGGACCAAGAGGATCTTGGCTTCCAAGTTTTTCATCCTCAAGATTTTGAAATCCTGTTGCCTGAGGCAGTCTTGCTCGCTCTTCTCATGAGTCTTCCTTCTTCCACCTTTTAATCATTTACTGACAGAAGTTGGATCAAGACCTCCCTTGCTTCTACATACCAGGCCCAATTTCTCGAGTTAAAGCTATATTTTCTTGAGTCTTTACCAATCTTATCACCCCATTAAACAAACCGTGAGATAAAAAATGATGGGCGTCGGGCTCTGCTCCTGCAAGCAATCTAGGAGTGACTTCTGACACTAACATTTATGGCACCGTTGTCGGGGATGAAGTTGAAAATTTTCCCCGGTTTTGAATGACAATGATCAACTGATTCTGAAGGTGCATCAGAGATCAGGATTATCAAGATTGCTACTGTGCACCTGGCGACTCCACCATGACGACTCCACTGGGGAGAACCCGCTCTATTAATTGTGGCTTTCAGAGGCAGACACACACGGTCTCATCCACAGCTACCTCTAGCTACACCTGAAACTGATCTGGAAGTGGTTCTCAGGAAAAGGAAGGCCTCTGAAGGAGAAGCTTCCACTTCCGAACCAGGTAATCCGCCATCTCCTTCTATAAGAACTCCTTTTTCTCCTCCTCATTTTCTTAATAGACCTCTTTCAGAGGTTTCCCGTTTCCTGAATTTTGGGAGTGTTCCTGCTGAGTTTTCCCCTCCTGGTCTAGGACTGGAGGGAGAAATCCTTGTCACTCCCCTCTCCTATGAAGCTAGACCTTGGCATAGACCTAGGACTACAGAAGATTTCCCCACTCCCGCACAAATAAAAACACTTGATGACTTGAGCTCGTTAGCTTTCTCCTTAAATCCTCTCTTGTTTCCCACTCCACTTCCAGACTCATTCCCAGTAGCCCCTTCGCGAACTCCTTCCCCTCCATGCTATCCTCCACCTTATATTCCTATGGCTGGTGCTAATCCCCCTCTGAATAGAATGGATGCCATAGTTGTTTCCAGATACGCTCCCTTAATCCTACCCCATCTTATGAATCCTCTCCATGCTGGAGACTACTTGAAGTATATGCCCAAGTTCACTGGGGAAGGAGACATAACTGCTGAAGAGCACCTGGCTGCTTTCTACAGTTATGTAGATAACCTCAACATTGAGAATGAAGATGTCTGGATGAGAGTCTTTTTCCAGAGCCTGGATGGCGAGGTGAGTAAATGGTTTAGAGGATTGGCTCTAGGATCTATTGCTGGGATTGAAGCCCTGGATAATGCTTTCCTGAGGCAATGGGGCGATAGGAAGATTTCATGTATTACATGATAGAGTTCGGGTCTCTGAAGAAAATGGAAGGAGATTCTGTGTCTGACTTCTCCAAAAGATTCAACAAGATGTATAACAAGATCCCCGCCGAAATAAAGCCTTCAGAAGCCTCGGCCAAGATTTCGTATGCTGGTGCGTTTGACCCCGATTTGTGTCTGTTACTGAGAGAAAGAAGATCCGCCTCCTTAGCTCAAATGCAAGATGCGGCCATAGAAGTGGAATCCAATGTATTAGTAGCTGATAGACTGAGGAACAAGGCCGACGCAGACAGAAGAAAGGGAAGATCCAAAGCTTCAACTTCTGGCCCATCGGTTCCTCACCTGGAAGTGGACGAACTGACCAAGATGGTGAAGTCTCTGTCCATAGAGATGGAGAGAATGAAAGTGGAAGGGAGGAAAGAATATAAGGGCCCTTAGAGTGCCGAAAACAAAGGAGGTTTTAGGAAGCCAAACAATTTTACTCCCCCGGCTATGAAGAGAGAAAGGGGAAGAGACAGAGACGACCAGAAAATTCAGGCCCCTTTTCAAAACAATTTCATAACTGAGGAAGAACAAGAAGGAGCTGAGGAACTTGATCCTAAAATCCATCTCTTCAGAGATACTCCTCCTTTTCCTCATCTCACTCAATCAGCATACAAGGAGTCTCTCATGGACAGTCAGCTAAATGAATTGAGCAAGGGAGACAAGCCTAGTGGCAGCCAAGGCAGATATGATCTGAGGTCTAAGAAAAGAACAACAACACTTGATGTTCCTGAGCGGTCCGCTAGAACAGAGAAGCCTGCTAATGAGGTAGCGGACAGAAATAGAGGTAAGAAGGCCCAACCCCTCTCTCCTATTGTCCAGAGTCATGCTCCCAAAATAAGAGAAATTCCCAAGCTTACATCTTCTTTTAATTTCGAGCATGAAATTCAAAAAATTAGAATCCTTGTGCCCTTAATTGAATTGATTAAACATGAAGGGTTCAAGAAGCGCTTCTCTGAGATTTTACAATCTGAGGTCTCATGCCTTCCCACAGACTCCATCAACTTGAAAGATGAAAAGTCTACAGTCATTCTAGGTCCCATGATAGAAGACAGGAATGTCTCATCCCCTCCCTTCTACACTTCCTTGAACATACATGACAAGGTACTGCACAATTGTTTGATGGATTCAGGGGCTTCTCACAACCTCATGCCCAAAATTGTCATGGAAGAACTAGGACTAGAATTCACCCGAGCATATCATGACCTCTATTCCTTTGACTCCAGGAAAGTTCAATGTCTTGGGGTTATCAAGGACCTGGTCGTGACCTTGTTTCAGCTGCCCATGAAAAGTGTGGTCAT
>JZKD02S1745610.1:28001-40757 GCA_000966675.3 Picea glauca | reverse complement strand
CGTCTTCCCGTGAGGGCTTTCACCATAAGGGGACCACTTTGGAGTTCATCCATATTTAATTCTTATCAACCATGACAAAACAATAATGAGTCATATTTACATCAAAAAATATTGGTTCCATTACCCAAACCTTTGTGCTATGGGGATTTCTTCAAGGGTTGACATCAATGACAACCAACCTTAATCAACATAATAATCTGGATCACTTGCGAGTAAG
This sequence comes from Picea glauca, assembly GCA_000966675.3. Taxonomy (NCBI): domain Eukaryota; kingdom Viridiplantae; phylum Streptophyta; class Pinopsida; order Pinales; family Pinaceae; genus Picea; species Picea glauca. The sequence goes on along the minus strand of JZKD02S1745610.1, from coordinate 40,540 downwards.
TGTCCTCAAAGAATAAGTTCACTCAGTGTGCCAGAAAAAGATGTTATATCAGTTATAAATATCTTTCATATCCATTTTTCAATGTTAATAAATCTAATATTTTTCATGATTTGCAAGAGAGGCAAGTTCTTTATGATAATTATTCTGATATGGATGAGACACCTTACATACAACTCCCTAAGAACAAGTCTGAAATTTCAACTTTACATAATAATCTGGATCACTTGTGAGTAAGTGTCCTCAAAGAATAAGTTCTCTTAGTGCAACAGAGAAATATGTTACATCAGTTATAAATATCTTTCATATCCATTTTTCGATGTTAATAAATCTAATATTTTTCATGATTTGCAAGAGAGGCAAGTTCTCTATGATAATTATTCTGATATGGATGAGACACCTTACATAGAACTCCCTAAGAACAAGTTTGAAATTTCAACTTTATGTTTTTCTGATGATTTTATTGCACCTTGGAATTCATTTCAAGTATTTCAAAAATGTTAAATTCATACCATCGTGATTTGAGACGAAGACCTTGAGTTTGGGGCCATATCATTCCTTTACAACATCCCCTCCCATGTTTTAATGGATTATATTACTTGTATATGAGTACTTTAAAGACATCGAGGGTACTTTTTTTTTGGTCATTTGCTCCTAATATCTATATGTTATGTCATAGATCCACGTTTTATTTGATGGTGGCTATGATTATGTTCATGACATAGATCCACATTATATTGTCTCATGGCTATGATCTTATTGATGACATGAATCCACTATGTATTCTTTCATGGTCATGGTTTAGAATTTCATATCATGGATCCACAATCTATTGTTTGTTGGCCATGATATTTAGAGTCTGAGTATGTCTACCTAGGGGATGGTCTGTATATTATCTCATCCTTGGTTTGGTGAACTGAGTGAATAAAAATCTTGTAATGAAAAAAGTGTGCTCACCAGAGATGTTACTGATCCCAATGCTAGCTATGGATACAAAACTTTTCTTTATGAATAGATTCTACATGGATCAACAATTCAATAGCCAAGTAAAGAAAAATGGATGTAACAGTTGGTACTAGGAAAATACCTTCCTTGATAAGAGGGAGTGTTGAATTATATAGCTTTGGAAGCTATTTTCACTATTGTAACTAACCATGTAAATAAAGTTTTGATATAGTGTTAACTTTATGTCAATCATCAAACACATGAAAAGTGTTAAACTTATGCCAAGACAACCATATGTCATGTGTCAACCTCATAACACCTCTAATAGGGCTGCTTAGGGAGGTTGTAGTGGCTAGCTTAGGGAGGCTACTTAAGAGGGCTGCTTAGGATGGTTGAAGTGGCCAGCTTAGGGGGGTTTCTTAGGGTGGTGGTATGACAGTTGTATAAAAACTGTCATACAATCCTGAGACAACAATTTAGGGCAGCCTCTAAAAGAGACAAAGAAAGTGACCTTTGGGAGAATTAGGAGGTGGCTCTTGGGAACTTTAGGAGGTGATTCTTGGTATCCAAAGGAGGGTAGGTATGACAGTTTTTATATAGTTGTCATACATTATTAGGGGGGTGCTTAGGGAATCCAAAACAACCTATAAAAATGGGCATTCACTTACCATTTACATACCTTTTGTTTTGTTGGAGTCTTATGTTGAGGCAAGGCATCTATTTGTTGAAGTATTTTCTACTGGCATATCGCAGCTAGTTGTTGAAGTCTTATGTTGTTCCTTTTTTATATAAGGCTGCTACAAATACTATGTTAAAGTTTCCATAACTCTACTACAGCAAGAAGGAAAGTCAGTTATCTTTTGGTGAGTTTGTCAAGTTGTTACTATAAGTGTTAGTTCAACTATTTGTGAAGTTTGTAAGTGCTAAAACAAAGGTATTTTTTTATCCCTCTGAGTCCTAGCTAGTTACTCTAAAGTCTTGTAATGGTATTGTACTTTGTTGAAGAATCTAAAGAGAAGTTTTGGATGGGTTTTCTACCCCAAGAGGGTTTCCTAGGGTATACTTGTGTTATCTCTATGATTATCTCACTTTCAGTGATCCTGATATATGCAAGATGTATTGGTATGTTGGTTATAAGCTGTAAATTTTTAAATTTACCTACATGCATCAGTTTTTCAACTTGCACAAATTCTTTGACTTTTGAACCTCATTTTCTCTCTCCTCACCTTGCCTCACATGAACACTATTTTATTGTAATTTTTTTTGGCCATCCATTCCTTTCTTGACCTCACACATTAGGGGGCATATGTTATAGCCTTAATTTCCACCCTACAGGCCATAAGGGAATCCAACAAAAGGAGATGTCCCAAACACATCCCTTTCTTGAGATTTAGAGTCTTTTTAGGGTCATTGTTGGACACATAGAGGACATCAAGCGACTATAGTTGTGTTGACGGGCTTATTTGACACACCGTCAAATGGAAGGTCAAATCCATACCGGGGTTGTCTAAATAACCCAAGTCGTTTGGAATGAAATGAACTGACAGGTTTAATGGATCCATTGGCCAATTAATGTCGTAAAAATAATAAAGAAAAGAAACCAATCTATAAAGCTATGATATTAATAATATAATAATTACAAAAGTTAAAATGGAAACGTGAATATGTGCATATGATTATAAACATTTTATGTACAACATACAAGATTTACTTGACATCTTGCGAAACAAATTTTTTTTAAATTGTTTATGAAAGAGATAAAGAAATCCCATACATTTTTTGTTTTCTTTTGAATGTCTAAAGATCTAAAATTAACGAATGTTAATAAAATATAATTGAAATAAGAATACGTAAATAATCGAAAGCTAATTCATGTTGTTCTTATTTCATTAACAAAATATTTTAAATAAATAACATGTAAACTAACCTGTAACTAATCGACTAAAATGAATTTATCCTCTTGTGCAAATTCCAGACTCTTGACTATCCAGCCAACAAGTGAAACCTATAAAAGAATAATGTTAATGCTCCCAAAATAAACTCAAAGATGCATTGGAGCGAGTATATAACAACAGAATGGTAAATATACAGATCTAGTGATCTTATAATGATGAACACTTATAAAAAGAGGAAACTCAATACAAAGCATTCATATAATCCATCATTCAATATCTGCCATAAATCAACAATATTTAAATGGCAAATTGATCATAGATGTAATATGGAACAACAAATTACATACATAATTAAAGTAATTAATAATATGAAATACCATACGATAACCAGACTAAAGCTGCATCAAACGTAATAACATTTCATAAGACAGAGGCAAAAACATAATGGGGTAAGCGTCACATAGGTCTAAAGCCAAGTAGTGAACAACTTCTCCATATCAGTCTTCAAAATCATATGTCCATAATGTATCACAGCCAAAGATGTTTTACTACTAAGAGTGACCAATATTTAAACTAGCTTAGGATTCAGATAATCTTATCATGCAAGATAGACTGCAATCCCCCAAAAATAGATAGTATTACAAAAATAGTGAAACTAGAAACCACTCAGGTATGAGTTGGTTTGTCAAAATAAATCAAATATTTATCAACATAAAAGAAAGAAACTATTGAATAATAAAGTGTATGATCCAAGGTGTTTGATCCATGTAATCAACATCATAATCATCAACTTCCTATAGATAGCAAAAAAAAAATGATATTCAGAAAATAATGCTAACTAATATTCAGAAATAGACTGGCTATAGAATCATAGATTTTGTAGCTAGTCTTATTATTAACAAAAGGAAATCAAAATTAAATCTCTTTATTTTGAATTTTCATAACAAAATGAAATAAAATCAAACAAAATCATTTTTTCCATTAGAAATTAGCAAAAGAAGGATCAAACAGTTCCGAATTTATGATGCCTTTGAAACTGGTTGTATTTTTTATGATTATATCACTAGATCTCTTGGGTATTTTATTTTCCCTTTTTGTGTGTGCTTTCAACCCTTGGTTCTCTCATTCCAGTAGAGAATTCTAAGCGGCTAGACATTTTACTTGATCCTGTAACAACAAAATATCCCCATATAGCGTTCTATCCAATCTAAGAAACTGTCACAATGTACTAGTGCAATGGCAGATCAATGTGGAATGTAGTCAACAATAGGTATTTCTTGATTCCCCGTGGATTGGTTCAAGTCATGACTAATGACAGCAAAAACTTCTTTTCCCTTGAGACACAGGGGTAATCTATACACGAGTCGTATTGTTTAGCTTGGGTGGTAGTCTCATTCCCGAGACATTGGTTGTCCAGATCATCCTGAGCCAGGAAATCATTTATATCTTGATCTGAACATTGATCATTGGCCTCGATCGTAGATATTGAGCTCAAATGATCATTTTTCTGATTCCTTAAATTCCTAGAAATCAATTGACCAGACCCCTTATTTTAAAATTTAAATCTGAGCTCTGTAGTTTCTTACCCTTACGAATTTTCTTTGCAATAGGTTATCATTATGATTCTAATTAGATTCATTCGTAAGCATAGGGGAAGAATTTCCTTTTAATTTTCCCACTACCTGTTCCAACAATTTTTTGGGTGAAAACATACATGGTAATTCCTTAACCACGAGGGTTTCCAAAGCAATAGACATAGATTCATTAAATTCACATCCATCGGGTGAATTGAAACCCTGACTTTCCTGTTCTAGATTGTCCAAATTGGGGTTTACATTTAAAGGTGGGTTAATTGTATTGTCGGCTGGGAAAAACCATTTCGTCTCAAGAAACTCTCCCAATTGTCCCCGATTTGTGATAGATGTGATAGCAACAGGATTTTAACGAGCCCATGATGAAAAAGACTCGACAGAGAGTTCATGTTCTGTCGCTTATAGTGTTTTGACATTTTATAAAGGCTCATTAACAAGTAGAACGACATGTTTAGATCAAACCCTATGAATAACATGAGCAGACAGATGTGGTATAAAAATCCTAAACCATATCGACCTTCACATGTGATAAACTGTTTCAAAATTAAAACAAGGTTATGCCATCTAGGTTTCAAAAAAGAAATGGGAATACCTTTAGGGAAGAAGGTGGATTTGAGGGAGACCGTGAACAAGCTCCATGGAACATTCTCCATTTTGGCATTCTTAAACCACTTTTCACCTTCCAGTAGGAGTCCTATTGCCCAGGATATGAAATCTTTTGTTACTTCCAATTTTGCATCCCCGACCTTGTCCCTAAAACCATCAAATGTATGTGCAAAGGCATGTGCGACAGCAAGGTTGTAGCCTTCGAATTTCCTGAGGAATACATCCCAACCATGAGCCTTCAGGTCATCTATGGCATCATCGTGGTAAATAAGGGCTTGGAAACCATTCGTATCATTTTGAACCACAGGGGCCATGGACACTGTGCAATATACACAAACGATATCATAAGTGGTAGGTTTCAGCTTCCAACAAATGAGTAGTAGAGAGAGATCTGTGCAAACTAAAATGGTCTGAAAACTAGGAAGTTTGGAGACTGCCATGCTGTAATTACTTAATTTCAGAGATACAGGGAGCTAAAGGGCACATAGATCTAAGATCCATTTCCCATAATGAGTATCAAACCCTTGATTACCATCAAATGCCAATTCGAATAATGAATGGTTTCATTAATGTGCATGACAACAGGGTTAGGTGTAGTCGTGGGTACAAGAGACCAGTACCAAGCAACATGAAGGTTGATATGACTATTGAGAGCATGAGACCCATATAGAATGTTAACCCAATGTTTTGTGCATTCATACAATTCAAAAATTACAACCAAATGATCAATATCAGAACTAATAAAGTCATGGTATCCATAAAACATCAAGATTGTGGTGGTAATTTAATCAATGAATTCATAAAACTTAAATCTTAGTGATATATGAGTACCTTCAAAGTGAAATTTGTTTAGGTAGAATATATAATGACAAATACCAAACCATGTTGTTTATTTAAATTCATGCTTACAGTCATGAATTTAAAAAAAAAAAAAAAAGTGAAAATTCAAACAAAAAACTCAATAAGACAAGTTTAACCCAATCATTGCCTCGAAGTCCAAAAACATGAAAGGTGGAAGCTACAGAAAGGTGTAATCCCTTTGTGGTGATTTTAATTGTGATAAAAATTGACCTAATTGGTGGTTGCCAACAAGTTGTTGGACAACTATACTGCAACAAGCGACTATCTATCAAACCTTCTAGATTCGACAAGTTACAAAGAGATAAATGATGGGTGAGTTGTATATTCATGTCATGATCCTAGGAAATCACATCATTCAGGTTTCTATTGGGTTCTAGAAGATATATAAGCTCTCACAAGCCTCTTCCAAGGATTTGTGTAATGAAGGTTAGTCTTGATATTGGGAGGGGGATTCATTTTTTGCAGATTTATGTTGTCCATTTGCAGAGGGGATTTTCCTATTCACAACAACTAGAAATCATATTACCTAGCCTATTCAAGAAGCTGAGGAGAATAAAGGAGCAAGGAACGAAAGGAGGAAGCATCAACATCCAAGGTATGAACTAATGTAATTTATTCATGTTAATGAGTAGATCATTGGTTTTACCCCTGAACATGTTTGTATTTCAGTTTCAAATGTTTGGATCTGGTTTAGTTCAAGATAGATCATATTATATACAAGTAGATCTAGGATTCTAACACCAAGTAGAGAGGTGGAAATACATTGTTTGTATTTTTTGTGCAGGAAGCAGATTGTGGAGACTGGAGTGAGAAATTTAGATCTGCATCAACTAATATATACAAAGGGCATCCTACAGATTAAGGTATGATATCTCTACCACTCCTAGGTTGGTTTTGAATCTACCTGGTTGAGACTAGGAAATCCACGGGAATATAGCCTTCTTTCTGTCTACGATCAATAGGAAAATCCTAGGGATATATTTCCATCAATCTTGTGAGATATGTCGGTCAAATTATGTACTAATTTTCGTTAAATTTTATCATCAATCTAGTGAAGAGAAACGAGGTCCTATGAGGCTGCCAAAACAGGTTTGTCCTTAACCTAATTTTTGGCTCTAAGTTTTATCTTCAATACTATCCTTTTTTGTTGTTTGAGAACAGAAAATAGTCAAGTAATTTCTTCTCACAGTTTTGATGGTTAAGTGTCCTTTTGAGGTGCCCTTGCAAGTGTTTTATTATCCCAATGTTAGCACATGCAATAAACTCAAAAAATAACACTACCTCCTAGATCTTTACAAATTCAAATGTTGATTTATACTTCTAAGCATGCATGACATTGACACATATGTTTTTGGTCAACATGACCCTGGAAAAACCCCCATGGGGAAAACCAGTTTTACGTAGATGTATATAAAAGGCCTTAAATAAAAATGTACAACATGAAAAACTTAAACAAGTGAACCTGTTACAATATAAACCGTTCTTGGATTCCTTAGAGTTCCTTGAAGACCTCCCTTCTAGCTTCTTGAAGCAAGGCGCCCTTTTCCTTGGTGCGCCCTTATTCCTTAGCTTTCCTTTGATCCTTTTCCTTGTGCCTTTGCTTTGACCTTGCCTTTTCTTGATCTTTGAACCTTGCCTTGCATTTTACTTTCCCTTGTAGAAACTTCCTCCTCTCAAGAGTGCCTCCTACAAGTGATGGTTTTCCCCTCTCCTCAAGTGCACCCCATCCTCTAGAAAAACTCAATAAGGTGGTGTGTTATCCCTTTCCAAGTGCCCTCTGTTAACGCCCTGTAAATTTCCTAGAGGTTGTCAGGAAAGAAGAAATCTACGGTAGGTAACTTTATCCAACCACTTCGAAGCTGGGATCTAGCCCTACCAACTTTAAAGAGGGATCTCTCTATATGATTTAGATATGTTTCAAATTTAAAATATTAGGCTAGGTAAATAAAATAAGTTGTTTTTGTTGTTGTAATGTTTTTCGGGTTGGCTGAGATAGTTTACACATCCATTGGGCTATGGGGTCTATACCATGAAAATAAAAATCTAAACCAGAAAACAAAGGAACCTTTCACAGGGCAAGATAATGTAATTATTGGATTCTTTAAGCAGCATAAATGAGGAAATAGTAGAAAAGGTGATAAGGTCAATTACAACAAAGAAGCAGTTAAGAATTTCTTTATCATAAAATCAGAAGATGAAACACTAAAATCTTTCAAAGTCATAAACAGGGTATACAAAGATAAATCCTGCAACATTCATTACTTTCAAAGATTAGATTTAGAAAACAGTGTGATAACTAAGCGAGAATAACATTAAACTTAGAAAGAAAAACATCACCAGTGAATACACGAAAGAATCCTGTAAAAAAGCCTCTTTGTATTAATGGAAGATCTCTTGAAAAATATTATAGTCTGATAGCTCGTAGGGCGTAAAGATCAACCTTCAATACTTCAAAAAGTGAAGTATTTATAACCCAAAATTACAAACGACCCTATCATTAAAGATCAGGACATGGTAAATCTATTTTTAGCCTAACTAACTTAACAAATTACAAAAATATAGGAAACTGTTTGATGATGTGTCGTAACTGCATGTTGTTTTCTAGGTGAACCATTGGTGAGGCCTCTGCACGACCTTGTCTGACTGGATAGCTGACTAGGATGGGACAACTCATTGATTACTCGATCAGGTCGCAAAGTTCTTCCCATCGAAGATGACTGGGAATGTTGACTTTGAGTAACCTTCGGTAGACATCATCCATTTCTGTGTACCTGGCGAAAATGGGCTTGGTGATGAAGATGTGCCGGATCTCATGCTGAATGATGATTTCCAACTAAAGTGCATCTAGGAATGCCTTGCCGGTGATGCTGCCTTGAATCCCTGAAAATTTCAAACTATCCTTAGCCACATTGGTTAGTCTCTTTTTGTAATCTAGGAGCGTCATCAATTTGTCATTTATCACCTTCAAACCAGGAAGACCTTTCTTCTGTAGAGCCTCAATCTTGTTGAAAAACCTTTGTACCCCTTGGTCCATGGCCTGAACCTTTTCTTCCAGTTGTAGCATCAGTCCTCTATTGGTCAAGACTCTCTTGACCTCAAGGATGGTCTCAGTTCTATCCTCAATTCTCAGCTCTTCCAACTCCTCTCTATTTTTGGAATTTAGGAATTTGATTATTTCATTAGCCTGTGTGGGCATCTCTCCCAATTATGATCTCATCTTCCCGATGGCTTGTTTACTTTTCTGCACCAATTCATTTTGCTCAAACATAATCTATGTCATTGGCCATATTTCATTCATAGACTTGGTGATGTCTATCCAGACACTTTCTTTGACTTCGGCCAGTGTTTTACCTGCCACTGTTTGCTTCTGGAGTTGTTGTAACTCTTGTTTGAGATGGTATGACACTTGTTTTTCCTTGGAGAAGCTGGTTTGATAAAAATATTTGAGTTCCTAAAGGTTCTCAATTTCCTTTTTGAGCCTACTAATCTTTGTCTCCTGCAGGTTCATTTCTTCCTTTTCCAGAGACGTCAGTGGATTCGCAAATGGGACTTCTACTAGTGATGTTGTGCTCACTCCTGAGAGTGGAAATTCACTCAATGGAATAACTTCCATGGGTCTCAACTGTTATTTCTCTTTCACTAGCATCTCCATCCCAGCTTCCATTTCTTTCAGTTGTGCATTTTTCTCCATGATTAACTTAAGCATCTCATCTTTTTCTCCTTCTATCTCTGCTATTTCCTTTGCCTGCGAGTCTATTGTTGGTGGTAGCTTCAATTGCTTCCTTAAAGACGTTATGTCTATGTTTTTCTTCTTTATCATCTCCTCGACTGCTTTCACATTCAAGGGATCGTACCCGATCTTGAGGACCAGTTCCTCCAATGTCTTCATCCTGTTGTCCTTGGAAAAGGATGATATCTTCTCCAACTACAACTGTGTTTGGATGTTGTTTAGAGACACTTGTAACCTGGAGGCAGTAGTGGAAGCATGTGCCAATGTGGAGAAAACCATTTCTCCAGTTTGCCTGTGTAGATCCATTTGATCGGTAGGATGCACGTCTTTGGTATGGAATTCAAAGGTTGCCCTTTTATAGTCAGTGATTACCTTTGGGTCTAGCACCTGTTCTTGGAGAAATGCCATGTGAATTATGCCCTTCTCTGTGTCGAACGTCAATAACAGCCCATGTTGTGCAGTCGACGTCTACTTCCAGAATTGGGCATATGTGTTGTTGGTCAGAGTTTGATTCTTTTTCTTGATCAAGTCATATTTCTCAAAGATGCTCAGCTTTGGTCCTATCTTGCCTGGTTGGTTGATTGGTGGAGTATATGTAGTCTTATTTCGTAACACAGTGGTTATAATCTACTTGTTGCTTGTGTTGAGGAGCGACCGATCAGCCTCTGTCACTGTAGTGGATGGAATTTCCTTTTCTCCAACCGAGTCAGGAGCTGGACTGGTTTTTGGCCTCTTGGTATGCAGTCGGAATTCTTCTAATGACACTTCAGTGATAGGAGGTGACAGATCCTTCCTAGAACTTTTCTCCTTCGGAGCTTGTGGTGTGGTTGTCTATAATATAGTGACCGGGGGGTCCTGTTGTTCTGTTTCAACCAAAGTGTTTGGTTCCCATCCTGTCTGGTTTTCAAATTTCTCTACCTTGGGCCTAGATTCGTGGACATACGAGATATTATTGTTTTTTATCCTCATCTCTAAAATGATCCTGCACAGATCGTAGTGCCATGTGAAACTCATGAAGAATTTCATTTCCTTCAGAAGCCTGTCTTCTTCTTCCCTGATGCTTCGATTGTTGTAGATGAAAGACCCAATCTGCCCTTTGATTCTGAGTTGTTGCTTTTTCTTTAAAGACACAAAGTGAATATCATCCGATTTTATCATCTGCCTTATGTATTCCATAGTGAAAATTTTGACAAGTAAGTATTTGGGCGGTTTATATGGGGCCAACTCGCACCCATAGACACTGATCTTAGTGTGATCTTGGTACAGGTACCAATAACCAGCCTTTGTATGATCTGAGAGATGTAAGATCCTCTGAACTTCATCATTAATCCTGGGTTCAGGTCTGTCGCTGAGCATACTCACCACTGGGTGGTAGAATTGATCGATGAACTGCTTGAAGCTGAATTCTGTGGAGTTATGTATGAGCAGGGAAGTCCATCCGGTTACTGCCTGGGGTCTGCCATCTCCTTCCATCTTCTGCATAGAAAAAAAAATTGTCTGCTTGGAAGAACACGAACAAGTATGCCAGTATTGAAGAATAAAAGAGCATGCCTTCTGTGGCGAAATTGATGAATTACTCATGAGTATTGTTTTCCAGGAATGTGATGAAGTCGAACTGTGTAGTAGGCTTCTCATCGGTGGAGAAAATAGACAAAAATCCCAGAATGGGTTCATCTACCCACTGATCTGAATAATAACCCAACAAGGTGCATAGGGACGTGATAACCCAATTTCCTTTGGTTGAGAACATGGAGGAAGGATAAGGGGGATTTGTAGCTGGGAGATGAGAAGATTGTGGAAGAAAAACTCAAATATTTGAGCTCTTTGAGGAAAATTCATCTTTTGGTATAACTCTGTAAGGATTTCAAGGTTAAAAGGTGATGCAGAGTCAACTCGGGATATTTGCATCACTTGGTCGATGGTTTCTGGCGTTATGAGGAAGCGAACTTCCCCGGACAAGGATACAATGGCTCTTTGCTTGGGAATATAGTGGGATTTGCACTTGAGGGAAAACTCTGGGAAATGGTGAATCTGGGGGAAGAGATACAGGGGTGGGTTGGACTCCCAGAGTCCAATTTCGTCACTCTGGTCCAGGAAAACTTCTTTAATCCATGATTGAAGGTCTGCGAAGTCAAAATTGCACTTAGTATCTTCAATTAAGTAGTCTTTATCGGCCAGTGGAATCCTGTCGAGATCGATAGGAGGTGGGAGAAATGGATTCTCCTCTCCTTCTGTTCATTTTGATTTTGGCGCCATTACTGTAACAATACCTGCAAATAAAACAATGTTAGTGGGGACGACTGTATATGGGAGTGACTGACTGTAACGGAGAAGAAAACGGGGTAAATTCTCTGGTGTGATGAGTGGGTAAATGGTGAAGGAATGAAGAGTTAGGGTAATTTTGAGTAAACGGGTATCTGTTGGGCGTGGGGGATAGGTCAGCTAGTTAACGGATAAGTTATCCAGTAATAAATCACCAACAGGTCATTTAGATTATGAGATGGCAGGTGACAATGACTGAGGGATACATATGGGTGATGTGGCGATTATCGATTGGGGGAAAAAATCATGGTGAGGGGACTTGCCACGAGTGAATGAGGGAGAAGGACTGACAGATTTATGGGATGTGACTCTTTTGGAAAGGTGGATGATGATGTCACGAGGTGATGAGGTATGTCAGACAGTAGGAGATGGTGGGACTCTGGACCAGTAGATTTATGCCACATATTGATAGGGGGCCCGCCAGAGTAAGATTCCATTTCGAACCCCCCCCACACCATTAAAGGTAGGTCAGGCTGGGGGGTCTGAAAAATACCTTGAGTCATTGATCTATGCACTTTTCTTTCGACCGCAGATCTGGGCACGCTCTTTAACACACATTCTAGACCCCCCCCCCTCCATTAAAGACAGAAC
>JZKD02S1745609.1:654350-667889 GCA_000966675.3 Picea glauca | reverse complement strand
TCACACAAGGTTTTCTATCAGGAAAGACACATAAAAGTTGTGTCATAAATTCTCCTCATATTGTGAATGATCATAACTTCGGGACGAAGTTTCTTGAAGGGTGGGTGTATGTAACACACCATATTTTGAACTTAGGTAGTTAGAACTGTGAATTTTTTCTCATCTTAGTAATTCATTGCTTAAAACCTATTTGGACTCAACAATGTTGATATAGACATGTGACAAGTGTACATCTGGACCTATTTGTGTGTTGCATATTATTATTTTCATTGTTATATGCTCATGATGATGATAACTCTTTGATTTGTTTAGACATGCAAATTAAGAAGTGGAATTTGGGTACATGAATATTGATTCAAAGTAATGTTGTGAGTGCATAACAGATGCAAGACGTGATAAAAATAACATAGATTTCTTAATTGAACGCCAATACAAATATGGATTCTTATATGAAATTATGATGTATATACATAGATATGAGTTATTGGTGAACTAACCTACAGGTTGATGAGCTATGTGATAGCCAAATAACTACAATGACGAAGTAACATGGATGTCGTAGACATCAAGATGACAGTGTATGTTATAACTTATAAATTTATGAATCAAAATATTGCTATGATTTGTGGTAAGTGTGGTTTTGATAGGACACACAACTTTCCCAGAGTGGTTGTTTGATGACGTGACTCTAAGAACAATAGTTGCATAGTATGGCTCGATGTAGGGTGTTGACCCTAGTTCTATGAGGAGGGGTGGAGATATTTCCCACCGTTTATCCTCCAAAACCTAGAGTCGTGGGAGGGTTGTGTGAAGTCACACTCCCCTAGACATGTGATGACGACTACTAGTTGCCTGTTGGGGAAGCTTGGTCGAGATGTATGACACTTCCGCTTACGGTTTCTATCTGGAGTTAGGTCAATATAGTTGACGCTCCAGCCTAGTCCAACAGAGGAAAGGATAGGATGGAAGATGGAAGTAGGTTAGGAAGGAAGGATGCTTCGATGTAAGCTGAGAATATTGATTGGGGATTAGAGATGCCACTATTTTTTTACTCACTTGGTTCCTACCATGTTTAAAACCCTCTTTGATTTCTTAATGATAGTTTAAGTGTGACAATGAGTTATTGATGAATTGGTGTAATTTAGTTTGTTAAGATTATTAAATGATGCATTACTTGATCTATTGTCCTACATGTCTTGGTGATCATATAGGAACTATGCACTAGAGGCAATGATTGTTTATCGTTAGTACATGCATAAGATATGTGTCCGCTAGCTACGCACACATACCCTACCCATGTACACTAGTATAAGTAATTAATGTATTAATTATTAAAGTAAATTATTAACTATTTAATTGAATGTTTATTGAATATGTAAATTATATTGCATACAAATATCTAGAAGCATTAAATACCTTCTTGACTTTAATAGATGGTGGGTGTGATGAATTAAATGAGCATGGTGAGGTGTTATGTACATTTTGGGGAAAATTATCAAATAACATTTATTAGCTAGCATGAGAATAAGGACTTTTTATTTTATTTATTATTGTTTAATGCAAGTCATTTATATTTAGTTTTATTTTAGTATTTTCCCAACATATCTAGATAAGGGAGGTTGATGGATAATAATGAGGGTGGTTGGGGAGACTTGGGGAAGTGTGTATGGAAAGTTGATAATTAGGGAGAAGAAGTATAGAGGAGGGGGAGGATGGAGAGGTTTGAGCATGATGAGAGGTTGTGAAATTCTTGGAAGATATAATTCTTGTGATAGTTTTCTTTGAGCATTTGTGCTTTGTTGTTCTTGGAGTCACAGGCACAGAAGGCCAAGAAACCGAAAGGTTTCTTGGAGCTAGGAAGCTGTCTAGGCTCCTAGTTGGCAGGGAGGATTCTGTTGTTTCACTCTAGGAAAGAGGGAAAAGAAGGCTTGGAAGCGCCCATGACTACATTACACCCGATGAGCTTTGACAAGCTAAAGAGGAGGTATTTTTCGGTGGTATTTGGTTATTGATATTTTGTATATACTTTTGTTTTAAGTTATAAATCATAGAGTTAACATATTACTTATTTCATAATGTTATATAGATTTATCATTGAGAAAATGTACAAGAGTTGTGTAAATGAAAATCAATGAAATTATGCTAAAACGAAGTTGTTATTGTGTATGTATAAAATGAAAGATTAATTGTTTAACATCCTAGATGGGTGTTACATATTGAGAGTTTGGAAGCACGGGATGCAGTGTAATAATGAAAATAGTTTTGGTGGTTTTTTTTAATTTACCCTACCACAGTGCACCTAACGAAAGTGAAGCACACCAATGCGTAATATTCAATGACACCAGTGTGATTTATTCAATGCATATAATTTGTATTATAAAGTATGTTGGTGCTTGTTCGACAAAACAAATATTCCAACAGATGATGAACACCTTAAATAACCACTCACACAACAAGATCAAAGATCAACACACCAATATTTTCACGTGGTAAAACCCCTACAGGGAAACATCCATGGCCCTAGCCAACATGTCCACTTGGAGAAATTTATTAATGAAAAAGAAAAATATTACAAAGATATTTACAAGAGATTTTCTCACAATATATCATCAACAAATCACCCTCCATTCTCTTTAAATAGAGATCATCGATCAATCGAGTGTTAATTCATAGATCAATGCAGTTGTTAAGGTAGAGGAGAATATGAATTGTTGGATGATGGATCACTCTATTTCAGGAACATATCATGACCATTGGATTTCCTAACTACAAATGCATACTAATACATACTAAAGAAACACACTTTTACCTAACGACACATTTGACCAAGTTGATCTTAACTAACTCCTAAGTGCCTAAATATCTTAACATACCCCCTTAAGAACAACTTGGGACAGGATTGAATGATTTATAAATATGACACAATAGGAGAAGGAAGGAGGCATTAGATCCTATCCCCCCTTAATGACAACTTCCTGAAATCCTAACATAGATCGAAATTTGGAAAGCTTCACTTCTGTAAGAGACTTTGTGAAAATGTTTGCATCTTGATCTTATGTAGGGAAAAAGAGCACTTCAATAACTTGATTGTAAATGATATTTTTGCTGAAGTGTATATGTAGTTCAATGTGTTTGTTGCATTGATGTTGAACTGGGTCTTTATCGAGCTTGATGGAACTTTGATTGTTGCACCAAATGATGGTTGGATGTTGTTTCTATAATCCAAACTCTGAAAGGATCTATGAAAGCCACAAGGCTTCCTGACTTGCATTAATCGTTGCTCGATACTCTACTTTTGCTGAAGAAAGATCAATAGTTTGTTGTTTCTTACAGAACCAAGTGACAGGTCCTAAACCAAGGCTGAAAACATAACCTACAATAGAATTTTGATCATCGGGGTCACTGACCCAATCCAAATTAGTGACACCAACCAATAAAGGAGTCCCCTCTAAACTGTAATGTATCCCAAACTGTAGTATACCTTGGAAGTATCGAAGTATTTTTTTAGCTTCTTTCCAATGGATTTCATGGGGTGTTTTTATATAATGGGAAAAAATATCAACAACAAAGGAAATATCGAGATGGGTATGAGTCAAGTATAAGAGGGCACCAACTAACTGATGGTACAAAGTGACATCAACTTCAGAAGAAATATAGGTGGCAACAAGTTTGACTCCATACTAGAAGGTACAAGGGGTTGGTTTACAATCTTCCATGTGAAAGTGGTGAAGAAGGTCACAATCATACCTATCCTGGGAAAGAAAAATTTCTTCCCTAGTTTGAAAAACTTGGAGGCCAAGGAATTAATGCAAAAATCCTAAGTCTATCATTTCAAATTTCTTCTTAAGGTTGGTTTTGACATGGTTTTAAAGATTTGAATCACTACCGGTAATGATAAGGTCATCAACGTAAAAGACAAGGATTATGATATGGATTCCTAATTTCTTGGTATAGACATTAGGATCAGAATGGAATCTAGAAAAACCGATGTCAATAAGAAAGTTTTCCATTTTGGAATACCAAGCTTTAGGAGCTTGCTTTAGACCATAAAGAGATTTATTAAGGTGACAAACAATTCTAGAGTCATTGTAGATATAGCCAAGAGGTTCTTCCATGTATATTTATTCTTGCAAATCCCCATGCAAGAAGGCATATTTGACATCCATCTGATGGACCTCCCATTTATGTGAGGCATCAAGGGAAAGAACAAGGTGAATGGAATTCATTTTGTTTACAGGGGAAAGGTTTCATTATAGTCAATTCCTTCAACTTGGTAAAATCCTTTAAAAACTAACCAAGCCTTGTGTCTTTCAACACTTCCCTCTGATTCATAATTATCTTTGTATACCCATTTACTTCTGTCAAGATTTCTTCCTTTTGGAAGTGGTAGAATATCCCAAGTATCGTTTTCCATTAAATAACGATACTCTTCATTCATTTTTGTATCCCAATCTGGATGACCTGAAGCTTCTACAAATGTCTTTGGATCATGAGTCTTTGAAACTTGAGCCAAAAGAGAAGAGACTCATTGTAACTATCAACGTGTTTGACAATGATATGAAGGATCACCGACAAGATCACCAATTGCTTCTCATGTTGAACAAACCCATCTAGGAAGTGGTGGTGTTGGTGCAGGTTCAGGTTCAATGGACTCATCTGGAGGAAGGTCAGTAGGTGGAGGTGGATTTTCATCCTCATTGTCATCATCTGAAGAAGAAGAAACCAGAATAGTAATAGAAGAAGGAAAAAATGTTGAAGATGGCTCACACGCCGAAGAAGACACATGTCGAATTAGGCTCACAAGCCAATAGATTTTCATCAAATTTAACATATCATCTAATAATAATTTTATTACAATGTGGTTGAATAATTTTGTAACCTTTGACATCTTCAGAATAACCAACAAATATACAATTCTCACTCTTAGGCTGCAATGTTTCCTTTTCTCATAAAGAATGTGATCCCATACTACACTACCAAATACATGGAAGTGACTCACATCTAGCTTAATTTTATTCCATGCTTCTTATGTTGTTATATTTTTAAGAGCCTTAGTGGGAGTGAGATTTACTATGTAATTTTCATAGTTAATGACTTTTTCCCAATACTTTAGACTTAATCCCTTAGACTGGATCATATAATTAGCCATTTCTTTTAAAGTGAGGTTTTTTCTTTCAACAACACCATTTTTCTATGGTGTATATGGAACAATGTGTTGCATTTGGATGCCATGTTCAATGTAGTAACTTGTAAATTGATTGTTCACATATTCACCTCCATTATATGTTCTTAATATTTGAAATTGATGTCCAGATTGCTTTTCTACAAGGGACTTGTAGGAAAATAACTTGTCAAAAAATTCACTCTTAATTTTTAAGAAGTAAACCCAAGGGCATCTGGAAAAGTCATCAATGAAAGTTAAGAAATACTTGCTTGCACCCAGAAAAAGAAGGAGAAGAAAATGGACCTCACAAGTGACTTTGAACAATATGCAAAGGGGTTGAGGTGTGCCAAGAGGCATGTTTTTCAAAACTATCCCAATGATGTTTTCCAAGAAAAAAACTGTCACAAACACCATCTTTGCATGAAACTAGAGGAAGACTAGTCACCATTTGTTGATCACATAGTTGTTGCAATGAGCGATAGTTTAGATGACAAAACTGTTGATGCCAAAATTTGTTCAAGTCATCACTATGAGGAATAAAAATTGATGGAAAAGATGATGACTCAAAGTTGTCAAACTTGTATAACATGGTAATATCATCAACAATTATAGTTGCTAGAACATGCTAAGGATATTTTAGATCCTTAATTACAACTTGGTGAGGTGAAAACTCTACGGTTTTAACTTCCCCTGAATGAGTGATTTGATATATTGATATAAGGTTGTAGGAAATAATTGGAACACATAATACATCATTAAATGACCATTATCTACCTGAATTATTTTGTACCCTACAACACTAAGAGATATATCATCACCAACAAATATTGTTTTGGTGTTACATTCATTTAGAGCAGAAAATATGGTTTTATCCTTAGCCATATGATAAGATGTTCCAGAATCAATAAGCCACTCATCAAAAGAAGAAGTAGAAGTTGTATTAAAGAAGAAACTAGAAGCAGAAAGTGCATGTCCATTAGAAAAATAAGAAGAAGTAGAATCAATACCAACGGTGTGTTTCTTCATTGTTGCTTCTAAAGATGCCATCTTCTTAAAACATTTGGACTCATCATGACCATGTTTCCCAAAAAAGTTGCAATGTATGGCAATCTTCTTACTTTTATATTTTTCTCATTTGTCACCATTAGGAGTGGAAGATAGCTGAGTGGGTTTGGGACCCTTTTTTTTATTGTTGTTATGGCAAGGATGTTTCTTCTTGGAATTTTAAGATTTATATTTTTGTTGGGCCACTAAATCTTTGGTGGAGATAACTGCAGTGTTGATCACTCCAAGCTGCACAAGATTATCTTTCTCTCTAGTCAAAGAATCACAAAAGGACTCAAGAGAGGTATTTTTATAAGTAGTCCCTAGAGATTCCCTGGTGGCATAGAAGGTAGATACAAATATTGAATATGCACTACCAAGATTCACAAGAATAATATATATACAAAGCTCCTCTTCTAGTTTTATGTGTTGAACAACGGAGAAGGGGGGGGGTGAATCATTTGTTATTGTTCTTAAACAATTATGCCCATTTTCAACTGATTACAGAACACTCAATGATGATCAAAATAATGCAGGGAAGTAAGAAATATAATATTCAACATCAATCATACACATGAAATATACAGAGACAAATATTCCTGAGGAAACCCATAAAGGGAGAAAATCTCTTCTTCTTGATATGATAAGTAATCTTTATTTTTTGTACATTATCATTCTTATGAGAACCAACTCCTTTTGAGGCTACCACCTTTGATTTACAAGCAACAACTCGCTGAGATAACCAACTCGCTTTGTGTTCCAGCACCAACTGGATGGAAGCCCCAACTTCCAGACACACATGCACCAACCTGTACAAGCTGCAACTTGTTGAGAGCACCAACTCTCTAGATTCTCTAGCACCCACTAGAAGGAAGCACCAACTCCCTGAGTGTTCCAGCACCAACTGGATGGAAGTGTCAACTTCCAGTTACACATGCACCAACCTGTATAATAGAGAACAATAGTTCTTCCTTGCACCACCCTACCACCCTGGTTTTTCTAGCTACAACCAGATGGAAGCTACAACTCCCTGTGTTCAAGCACCCACTTGAAAGTCTAAGGACAACAATCCTCCCTAGAACCACCCTACCACCTTGAAATATAAATCTTTATTATTGAAATTTATTACAGTGATGCAATATTTATCAATGACTTACCAGTCTCATCATTGTTCTGCTACACTGCTCTACTCTGCCTCCATCAATGTCTTCCTGCTCGCATCTTCTTGAGATTTTTTTCTTCTTCTCTTTCTTTGCATGTGCACCTCGACTTTCTTTTCCTCTCTCAGATATCCATTTATGTTCTATGTCTTTCTTCTACATTTTGTGCTTTGTGCACCATTGTCATTATCTACGCTATGCCTCTTTTGTGCGCTTCATCTCCTGCGCATTGCCTTCTTCTACCCACATGAATAAATATCAAAAGAAGAAAAACCTCTCTTCTATGTTCTGCATATATTTTTCATGCCAATTCCTCTACCAAATCATACCCTCAACTCTTTGTCCTCTCTGGTGATTATGCTGAGTCTGTTCATCATCAGTGGTCATTATCCTAAGATTCTTTGGCTTCTCTGGTAGTTATAGTCTTCGACACTTTTCCATCTATCAATTATCTCTATGATGATTCTTCATTCCATTGAAACTTACATCGAGACTCCTCGGCTCCTCTGGCGATCACCCTAAATCTCTTCAAATTCTCTAGCAATTACAATCACTTCATTCTAGTAGTTACAGAGAGTCATTTTGGCTTCTTTGGCTTCTAAGCCCCTTCCTTCACGATACCATCGATGGTGACCAAACGCCTATCCAAAAGGAACTTCCCAATATCCCAAACTCCAAAGTGGAGCTTAGCAATGTGATATCTCCTCCCTCGATATGACCTTGGTGATGAACTCATGTGACCACGCAATTGTGGGCACACCCAAAGGTGGTGTAGAACAAAATTCTTTTTTCCCCGCAATTTACCTCAAGCCTCCACGTGTCCTTTATCCAAAACCATGGTTTCGATTGTGGCCCGCCTTCAACTTTTTAAAGTTTTCCCATCTTCAATCCCTGCAATGCGACGGGACCGTCGATCTTACAATCTTGATGGTGCTCCTAAGTGGATGGATCAGATTAGATGGTTTATTTCACAGAAACAAATCAATGGTCAGATTTGATCCTTACACCCATCGTTTCATTGTTCAATCAGTCGGCTAGGAATTAATCAAACATTGAGATGGATGACTGTTGAAACTTCTCCCTTCGAAACTTTGGGATTTCAACTTTTAAAACTTACACTATCCTTCCACTGTACTATGATCAACGGTTGAGAATACACCTGAAGTGATCTTTCAGATCGGACCACTCATGTACTTGCTGACATGGTTTGCCACATGTCCTTGCCGAGGTGGTCTGTTGACGTGGGTGAGACATGCAGGAAAATTAATGGAGTGTGGAGGCAGAGCACGGTAATGGAGTGTGACGTGTAGCAGGTAGTGGAGTGTGACGTTGGAGTGAAGGTGATATGTATGAGTGGTTTTGTGGTTTACTCGGAGGGGGGTTTAGGTGGTAAGTGGTAATGAGAGAGGGGGGTCTGAGTTAACAGGAAGGTGACACATATGTGGGTCCCACATGGAAAATACCACCAACTTGTACCACATCCCCTCGATTTAAAGACAGAAGGGTTAGGGGGGTCCGATATGCCCTGTCGATCATAGATCTGAGTCCTCGATTCTCAACCACTGATATTAGCGCTTCCTTTTCCTAACTTATCCTATCCTTCCACTTTAGGATGACCTGACAAGTGAAATTCACTTCAGATGATCTGACAGTTGAGGATTTATTTCGGCTCTCTGAATCTTCGAGCTTCGGGTATTTCAAATCTTGAACTTGAAATTATTGAGGTGAGAGTTTCTTGAAGCTTAACCTCCTCACACATTTATACCCGAAACAAATTTTGTTCATTTGATCAATATATCAAATCAATGGCTCGATCTATCTGTGATGCAGCTCTTCTAGATTATCCTTTCATTCCACTCAAAAATCATCCGATGGATGACGGGAATTTGGGTTTGATCCAACAGCTGACGGGTATTCGGATAATCAAATTTTGAACCCTTTAGCCCCGCTTATCCTATCCTTCAACTTTAAAATGATCCGACGACTGACGGGAATTTGGGTTTGATCCAATGGTTGATGGGTATTTGGATGATCGAGATCTCAGATCTCATCCCTTTCTTATCCTCCTTGAAAATCCACTAGATCTAACGGTTGTTGGTCCTTTGTGCTTAGATTCAATGGATGGGATCTGTTCCTCTCTTGTGCACTCATTCCTCCTATCTGGAATCTGATTTAATGGTCCAGATTCTTCACAATGTTCGATCCAATGGCCACAGTCTCTCTTTTTCATGAGCTTCTGATCTCTTCAACTTAGAAGGTTTTCTAAGTGTTCAAAGGTCTCGACCTTTGCTCCTTCTGCGAGTCCTAATGACTTTGGGCCGTGTCTGCATTTCTGAAAAATGCTATCTCTCCTGAGCTTTGGTAATGAATTTAACCTCGACCCTGGCGCACACTTGCATTCTACGTGCAACTCTGCACTATTCCTCCTAATCTTGATTCCTTCTGCAAACTCACGGATTCTAACGAATCTTGCACATGCTCCTTGTTGCCTTCATGATAACCTCGAGCTATCTGGAAACTCCAACTCTCTTCCCTGTGCACATCCTCCTAAGCTTGTAGACACAAATTTCTCATGGTCTAGTCATTCCCGATGCTATCATTGTTTCTTTCATGTTTGTCATCATTTTTCCAATATGCCATCATCGATGTTGTTCTTTCCATCAATGAAAAGCACACTATGCCTGTAAACATGCCAACAATATCCCCCTTTGGCATTGATGGAAACCCTGAAAGGCTTCTTTATTCTGCTTAGACATCCAACTGTAGCATCCAGACCACATATTTTTCTCCTCCTTTGACATCAATGTCAAAGAAAACATGCTCCCCCTGAGCTGTTGCAGTATTTTTTGGAGGTATTAGATATTCAACCAACACATACTCCCCCTGACAGAATGAACTCTCTTATTTGAGTCCTGTAGAGTATTTGTATCTAACTCAAAGTCTTCTCCTTGTGTTTCTTGGACCTATTCATCTTCAGCTTCAGTTGTATCCTCTATAGCAGACTCAATATTGCTCACCTCTCTTACTAGGACTCCTTCATCAACCTTTAAATCAATGCAATCAACTAATTTACACAATCTTTTATTAAAGCATCTATATCCTTTACCATTGGTAGCATATCCTAAGAAGATGCCTTCATCATCCCTGTCATCATACTTGCCTCTCAACTACTCCATTTTTTTGTGGAGTTCCTGGGATTATGTATTCTCTTCTGATCCCATGTTTATCACATAATTCCTTGAAATCACTTGACATAAATTCTCTTCCTCTGTCTGATCTTATTGCCTTTAACCTTTTGCGTGTTTTATTCTCAATTAAAGCCTTAAATATTTTAAATTTCTCAAATGCTTCAGTTTTTCCTTTGAGACAAGCAACCCAAGTGAGTTTGGAGTAATCATCAATGATCAGCATGAAATAGTTTTCCTTCCCTGTGCCTTCCTATTTTGATGGTTTACATAAATCCATATGAACTAATTGGAGCGGTTTCTCTGTTGAAGTAGAGCTCTTTGGATTTAAACCATGTCCTAGTTAGATTTACTACTTGGCAAGGTTTACACATAGAATCTTGTGACTTTGATCATTTTGGAAGATCTTTTACTGCCTCAATATTTTTGAGCTTGATTAAGTGGTCAAAGTTTAGATGTCCAAATCTCCTATGCCATAACCAGCCTTCATCATGTTTGCTTAGATGACACTCTTCTCTATCTTCTTTCATCACACATGAATTATCATATGTCCTTATGTATTTAGCCATAGCTTGTCCAGTTTACATTCTTTACCTTACAATCTTTGGAAGCGAACACCTCTTTACAACCTCTATCACACATTTCAATTACACTAAGAAAATCATGTTTCAGACCATCTACAAGAAGAACATCCTGGGCATATCCTTTGCCATTACTCAAACTCACCATCTCTTTACCCTTGATTTTACTTGGTTCATCATTTCCAAAGGTCACATTTCCTAATTTTCTTTTACTTATAGACAAAATCTTATCCTTGTCTCCAATCATGTGCTTGGAACATCCACTTTCTATATTTCAAGGGTCATTTTGTTTTTGAGTTGAAAGTACTAGACCACATTTTTCACTATCTTTCTTTTTCCATGTGTTGGCATTTATAGATACGAGATTTATCTTTGGATCTTCTTTGTAATTATTCAGGTGGAAGTTTGCAGCTTTGTGGCTGAAGTTATGACAGTTATAACATTCGATCTCATTGTTCAATAGGTCAAAGTGATTGGTGAAACGTTGTCTACTCATTGGTTGTTCATTATTTCTTGACCTCCTCAGTTGCATGTCTCTAAACTTAATTTGAAAATTTGCAATCTGTGGTTGTTTGTTACTTGGATGTCTCATTCTTTGTTGTGGCATATATTTATTCCTTGGGTGTCTTGATTTCTCATGTCTAAATCTTAAGGAACAATTTACAACTTTGTGGCCAAAGTTAAAACAATAGAAACAATATCCATAGAAAAAATATTTGTACCTGAAAAATGGTTGTCTTCTTTGAGCAGGTTGATTTCTTCCATGCTGATGATTTCCTTAAGAAGAGGGTGCATTATTTATTTGTTCTGCAGATTCATTTCTGGCACCTTTTTCTTGACTCCTCCTTGACGGTTGATTATCTTCCTTTGTTTCTGCAAGGTTGTTGTTGTCATTGGTTGTAGATTTGATAAACTTGATGGATTATTTGTTTCTTGACTGACCACTACTTGATCCCTCTTCATAACCCAAACCATTTTTCAACTTTGGATTCCTTTTTTTATTTAGAATGGTGGCTAATCCTTCTGAGGCTTTGATACTTGACAGATTTTGGTGATACAAGCCTTGAAACTTCTCTAACTCTTTTCTAGTTTCCACTACTTCTTCTTCCAGATCTTCACATCTTGCCTTCTTCTCTAATAATTGTTGTTTCAAAATGTCCTCTATTTTCTTTGCCTCTTCTAATTCCACTTTTAGCAGGGAAAATTCTTCATCAGGTTTTTATTGTCTTTCTCGAACTGTATCAGCAATTGTTTTTGTTTTCTCTTCTTAAGTCTGAGTCTGTCAATCTCTTCTAAAGTACTGATTAGTTCACCTTCCATATCAACCACATCTTCTTCATAATTAACATCACTTCCCGTGATTTTGTTATCATAATACTATTTGGTCATAAGCATAAAGTCATTAACCTTATCTTCATAGGAAGAGTCACTATCTGTGTCTTCTAAAGAGTCATCATTGTTTACACATAAAAATTTATTTTTATCAAATCTTTTGGATTTGTACTTCTCTTCACCTTCATATTTATGGTCCTTCTTCTTGTGTGGACACTTAGATGCAAAGTGACCTATCTTTCCACAGTTAAAACATTTGAAGGGAAACTTGCCTTGGTATTTGCCTAATCCTTTCTTTAACCTTCTCACAAATTTTGCCTCAATATCATATAATTATGAATCAACATTCTTGTCTTCTTTAAAAGATGCTTCTCTAGTGGTGGAGTTATCTTTTCTAATCCTCATTTCATAAGTAGTTAGAGTTCCTAGGATTTGATCAATAGAAATATTTTTAAGATCATTCAGTTCTTCTATTGCAGAAACTTTTGGATTAAATCTATTTGGCAGAGATCTTAAAATCTTATGAACTAAAAATGCATCTTCAATGTTCTCACCAAGACCCTTCATGGAATTCACAAGCTCCTCAACTCTTAAAAAATATTTACTAACTATTTCGTCCTCATTCATCTTTAGTTGTTCAAATTTAAATCTATGTGTCTAAATTTTGGCATCTTTACTTTCTCATCTCCTTCATAACTTCTAATAAGTTTATCCCAAATTTCTTTGGCATATTCAAGTTGCATGACCTTTACAAATTCATCTTCAGCAAGCCCACTCAAGATAGCATTCATTGCCTTTGAACTGAAGCTAAATTCTAACTTATCATCTTTGGAAGCTAGCACAACAGGTTTTGTATATCTAGTCTCTACAACATCCCAAAAATGAGCACCTAAGGCCATGATGTATGTTCTCATTCTAACCTTCCAGAAGGAAAAATTTGTTCCATCAAACATAGGAGGCTTATTGGTTGAAGTTACTTCATGGCTAGTCATGTTTAAGCTCTAGGATCTACCCTTAAATAAATGGAACTTGCTCTGATACCAATTGTTGAACAACTAAGAGGGGGGGCTGGG
>JZKD02S1745609.1:612641-654300 GCA_000966675.3 Picea glauca | reverse complement strand
GGCAATCTTCTTACTTTTATATTTTTCTCATTTGTCACCATTAGGAGTGGAAGATAGCTGAGTGGGTTTGGGACCCTTTTTTTTATTGTTGTTATGGCAAGGATGTTTCTTCTTGGAATTTTAAGATTTATATTTTTGTTGGGCCACTAAATCTTTGGTGGAGATAACTGCAGTGTTGATCACTCCAAGCTGCACAAGATTATCTTTCTCTCTAGTCAAAGAATCACAAAAGGACTCAAGAGAGGTATTTTTATAAGTAGTCCCTAGAGATTCCCTGGTGGCATAGAAGGTAGATACAAATATTGAATATGCACTACCAAGATTCACAAGAATAATATATATACAAAGCTCCTCTTCTAGTTTTATGTGTTGAACAACGGAGAAGGGGGGGGGTGAATCATTTGTTATTGTTCTTAAACAATTATGCCCATTTTCAACTGATTACAGAACACTCAATGATGATCAAAATAATGCAGGGAAGTAAGAAATATAATATTCAACATCAATCATACACATGAAATATACAGAGACAAATATTCCTGAGGAAACCCATAAAGGGAGAAAATCTCTTCTTCTTGATATGATAAGTAATCTTTATTTTTTGTACATTATCATTCTTATGAGAACCAACTCCTTTTGAGGCTACCACCTTTGATTTACAAGCAACAACTCGCTGAGATAACCAACTCGCTTTGTGTTCCAGCACCAACTGGATGGAAGCCCCAACTTCCAGACACACATGCACCAACCTGTACAAGCTGCAACTTGTTGAGAGCACCAACTCTCTAGATTCTCTAGCACCCACTAGAAGGAAGCACCAACTCCCTGAGTGTTCCAGCACCAACTGGATGGAAGTGTCAACTTCCAGTTACACATGCACCAACCTGTATAATAGAGAACAATAGTTCTTCCTTGCACCACCCTACCACCCTGGTTTTTCTAGCTACAACCAGATGGAAGCTACAACTCCCTGTGTTCAAGCACCCACTTGAAAGTCTAAGGACAACAATCCTCCCTAGAACCACCCTACCACCTTGAAATATAAATCTTTATTATTGAAATTTATTACAGTGATGCAATATTTATCAATGACTTACCAGTCTCATCATTGTTCTGCTACACTGCTCTACTCTGCCTCCATCAATGTCTTCCTGCTCGCATCTTCTTGAGATTTTTTTCTTCTTCTCTTTCTTTGCATGTGCACCTCGACTTTCTTTTCCTCTCTCAGATATCCATTTATGTTCTATGTCTTTCTTCTACATTTTGTGCTTTGTGCACCATTGTCATTATCTACGCTATGCCTCTTTTGTGCGCTTCATCTCCTGCGCATTGCCTTCTTCTACCCACATGAATAAATATCAAAAGAAGAAAAACCTCTCTTCTATGTTCTGCATATATTTTTCATGCCAATTCCTCTACCAAATCATACCCTCAACTCTTTGTCCTCTCTGGTGATTATGCTGAGTCTGTTCATCATCAGTGGTCATTATCCTAAGATTCTTTGGCTTCTCTGGTAGTTATAGTCTTCGACACTTTTCCATCTATCAATTATCTCTATGATGATTCTTCATTCCATTGAAACTTACATCGAGACTCCTCGGCTCCTCTGGCGATCACCCTAAATCTCTTCAAATTCTCTAGCAATTACAATCACTTCATTCTAGTAGTTACAGAGAGTCATTTTGGCTTCTTTGGCTTCTAAGCCCCTTCCTTCACGATACCATCGATGGTGACCAAACGCCTATCCAAAAGGAACTTCCCAATATCCCAAACTCCAAAGTGGAGCTTAGCAATGTGATATCTCCTCCCTCGATATGACCTTGGTGATGAACTCATGTGACCACGCAATTGTGGGCACACCCAAAGGTGGTGTAGAACAAAATTCTTTTTTCCCCGCAATTTACCTCAAGCCTCCACGTGTCCTTTATCCAAAACCATGGTTTCGATTGTGGCCCGCCTTCAACTTTTTAAAGTTTTCCCATCTTCAATCCCTGCAATGCGACGGGACCGTCGATCTTACAATCTTGATGGTGCTCCTAAGTGGATGGATCAGATTAGATGGTTTATTTCACAGAAACAAATCAATGGTCAGATTTGATCCTTACACCCATCGTTTCATTGTTCAATCAGTCGGCTAGGAATTAATCAAACATTGAGATGGATGACTGTTGAAACTTCTCCCTTCGAAACTTTGGGATTTCAACTTTTAAAACTTACACTATCCTTCCACTGTACTATGATCAACGGTTGAGAATACACCTGAAGTGATCTTTCAGATCGGACCACTCATGTACTTGCTGACATGGTTTGCCACATGTCCTTGCCGAGGTGGTCTGTTGACGTGGGTGAGACATGCAGGAAAATTAATGGAGTGTGGAGGCAGAGCACGGTAATGGAGTGTGACGTGTAGCAGGTAGTGGAGTGTGACGTTGGAGTGAAGGTGATATGTATGAGTGGTTTTGTGGTTTACTCGGAGGGGGGTTTAGGTGGTAAGTGGTAATGAGAGAGGGGGGTCTGAGTTAACAGGAAGGTGACACATATGTGGGTCCCACATGGAAAATACCACCAACTTGTACCACATCCCCTCGATTTAAAGACAGAAGGGTTAGGGGGGTCCGATATGCCCTGTCGATCATAGATCTGAGTCCTCGATTCTCAACCACTGATATTAGCGCTTCCTTTTCCTAACTTATCCTATCCTTCCACTTTAGGATGACCTGACAAGTGAAATTCACTTCAGATGATCTGACAGTTGAGGATTTATTTCGGCTCTCTGAATCTTCGAGCTTCGGGTATTTCAAATCTTGAACTTGAAATTATTGAGGTGAGAGTTTCTTGAAGCTTAACCTCCTCACACATTTATACCCGAAACAAATTTTGTTCATTTGATCAATATATCAAATCAATGGCTCGATCTATCTGTGATGCAGCTCTTCTAGATTATCCTTTCATTCCACTCAAAAATCATCCGATGGATGACGGGAATTTGGGTTTGATCCAACAGCTGACGGGTATTCGGATAATCAAATTTTGAACCCTTTAGCCCCGCTTATCCTATCCTTCAACTTTAAAATGATCCGACGACTGACGGGAATTTGGGTTTGATCCAATGGTTGATGGGTATTTGGATGATCGAGATCTCAGATCTCATCCCTTTCTTATCCTCCTTGAAAATCCACTAGATCTAACGGTTGTTGGTCCTTTGTGCTTAGATTCAATGGATGGGATCTGTTCCTCTCTTGTGCACTCATTCCTCCTATCTGGAATCTGATTTAATGGTCCAGATTCTTCACAATGTTCGATCCAATGGCCACAGTCTCTCTTTTTCATGAGCTTCTGATCTCTTCAACTTAGAAGGTTTTCTAAGTGTTCAAAGGTCTCGACCTTTGCTCCTTCTGCGAGTCCTAATGACTTTGGGCCGTGTCTGCATTTCTGAAAAATGCTATCTCTCCTGAGCTTTGGTAATGAATTTAACCTCGACCCTGGCGCACACTTGCATTCTACGTGCAACTCTGCACTATTCCTCCTAATCTTGATTCCTTCTGCAAACTCACGGATTCTAACGAATCTTGCACATGCTCCTTGTTGCCTTCATGATAACCTCGAGCTATCTGGAAACTCCAACTCTCTTCCCTGTGCACATCCTCCTAAGCTTGTAGACACAAATTTCTCATGGTCTAGTCATTCCCGATGCTATCATTGTTTCTTTCATGTTTGTCATCATTTTTCCAATATGCCATCATCGATGTTGTTCTTTCCATCAATGAAAAGCACACTATGCCTGTAAACATGCCAACAATATCCCCCTTTGGCATTGATGGAAACCCTGAAAGGCTTCTTTATTCTGCTTAGACATCCAACTGTAGCATCCAGACCACATATTTTTCTCCTCCTTTGACATCAATGTCAAAGAAAACATGCTCCCCCTGAGCTGTTGCAGTATTTTTTGGAGGTATTAGATATTCAACCAACACATACTCCCCCTGACAGAATGAACTCTCTTATTTGAGTCCTGTAGAGTATTTGTATCTAACTCAAAGTCTTCTCCTTGTGTTTCTTGGACCTATTCATCTTCAGCTTCAGTTGTATCCTCTATAGCAGACTCAATATTGCTCACCTCTCTTACTAGGACTCCTTCATCAACCTTTAAATCAATGCAATCAACTAATTTACACAATCTTTTATTAAAGCATCTATATCCTTTACCATTGGTAGCATATCCTAAGAAGATGCCTTCATCATCCCTGTCATCATACTTGCCTCTCAACTACTCCATTTTTTTGTGGAGTTCCTGGGATTATGTATTCTCTTCTGATCCCATGTTTATCACATAATTCCTTGAAATCACTTGACATAAATTCTCTTCCTCTGTCTGATCTTATTGCCTTTAACCTTTTGCGTGTTTTATTCTCAATTAAAGCCTTAAATATTTTAAATTTCTCAAATGCTTCAGTTTTTCCTTTGAGACAAGCAACCCAAGTGAGTTTGGAGTAATCATCAATGATCAGCATGAAATAGTTT
Source organism: Picea glauca (assembly GCA_000966675.3). Taxonomy (NCBI): domain Eukaryota; kingdom Viridiplantae; phylum Streptophyta; class Pinopsida; order Pinales; family Pinaceae; genus Picea; species Picea glauca. Next base: position 649,779 of record JZKD02S1745609.1, on the reverse strand, counting down.
TCCTTCCCTGTGCCTTCCTATTTTGATGGTTTACATAAATCCATATGAACTAATTGGAGCGGTTTCTCTGTTGAAGTAGAGCTCTTTGGATTTAAACCATGTCCTAGTTAGATTTACTACTTGGCAAGGTTTACACATAGAATCTTGTGACTTTGATCATTTTGGAAGATCTTTTACTGCCTCAATATTTTTGAGCTTGATTAAGTGGTCAAAGTTTAGATGTCCAAATCTCCTATGCCATAACCAGCCTTCATCATGTTTGCTTAGATGACACTCTTCTCTATCTTCTTTCATCACACATGAATTATCATATGTCCTTATGTATTTAGCCATAGCTTGTCCAGTTTACATTCTTTACCTTACAATCTTTGGAAGCGAACACCTCTTTACAACCTCTATCACACATTTCAATTACACTAAGAAAATCATGTTTCAGACCATCTACAAGAAGAACATCCTGGGCATATCCTTTGCCATTACTCAAACTCACCATCTCTTTACCCTTGATTTTACTTGGTTCATCATTTCCAAAGGTCACATTTCCTAATTTTCTTTTACTTATAGACAAAATCTTATCCTTGTCTCCAATCATGTGCTTGGAACATCCACTTTCTATATTTCAAGGGTCATTTTGTTTTTGAGTTGAAAGTACTAGACCACATTTTTCACTATCTTTCTTTTTCCATGTGTTGGCATTTATAGATACGAGATTTATCTTTGGATCTTCTTTGTAATTATTCAGGTGGAAGTTTGCAGCTTTGTGGCTGAAGTTATGACAGTTATAACATTCGATCTCATTGTTCAATAGGTCAAAGTGATTGGTGAAACGTTGTCTACTCATTGGTTGTTCATTATTTCTTGACCTCCTCAGTTGCATGTCTCTAAACTTAATTTGAAAATTTGCAATCTGTGGTTGTTTGTTACTTGGATGTCTCATTCTTTGTTGTGGCATATATTTATTCCTTGGGTGTCTTGATTTCTCATGTCTAAATCTTAAGGAACAATTTACAACTTTGTGGCCAAAGTTAAAACAATAGAAACAATATCCATAGAAAAAATATTTGTACCTGAAAAATGGTTGTCTTCTTTGAGCAGGTTGATTTCTTCCATGCTGATGATTTCCTTAAGAAGAGGGTGCATTATTTATTTGTTCTGCAGATTCATTTCTGGCACCTTTTTCTTGACTCCTCCTTGACGGTTGATTATCTTCCTTTGTTTCTGCAAGGTTGTTGTTGTCATTGGTTGTAGATTTGATAAACTTGATGGATTATTTGTTTCTTGACTGACCACTACTTGATCCCTCTTCATAACCCAAACCATTTTTCAACTTTGGATTCCTTTTTTTATTTAGAATGGTGGCTAATCCTTCTGAGGCTTTGATACTTGACAGATTTTGGTGATACAAGCCTTGAAACTTCTCTAACTCTTTTCTAGTTTCCACTACTTCTTCTTCCAGATCTTCACATCTTGCCTTCTTCTCTAATAATTGTTGTTTCAAAATGTCCTCTATTTTCTTTGCCTCTTCTAATTCCACTTTTAGCAGGGAAAATTCTTCATCAGGTTTTTATTGTCTTTCTCGAACTGTATCAGCAATTGTTTTTGTTTTCTCTTCTTAAGTCTGAGTCTGTCAATCTCTTCTAAAGTACTGATTAGTTCACCTTCCATATCAACCACATCTTCTTCATAATTAACATCACTTCCCGTGATTTTGTTATCATAATACTATTTGGTCATAAGCATAAAGTCATTAACCTTATCTTCATAGGAAGAGTCACTATCTGTGTCTTCTAAAGAGTCATCATTGTTTACACATAAAAATTTATTTTTATCAAATCTTTTGGATTTGTACTTCTCTTCACCTTCATATTTCTGGTCCTTCTTCTTGTGTGGACACTTAGATGCAAAGTGACCTATCTTTCCACAGTTAAAACATTTGAAGGGAAACTTGCCTTGGTATTTGCCTAATCCTTTCTTTAACCTTCTCACAAATTTTGCCTCAATATCATATAATTATGAATCAACATTCTTGTCTTCTTTAAAAGATGCTTCTCTAGTGGTGGAGTTATCTTTTCTAATCCTCATTTCATAAGTAGTTAGAGTTCCTAGGATTTGATCAATAGAAATATTTTTAAGATCATTCAGTTCTTCTATTGCAGAAACTTTTGGATTAAATCTATTTGGCAGAGATCTTAAAATCTTATGAACTAAAAATGCATCTTCAATGTTCTCACCAAGACCCTTCATGGAATTCACAAGCTCCTCAACTCTTAAAAAATATTTACTAACTATTTCGTCCTCATTCATCTTTAGTTGTTCAAATTTAAATCTATGTGTCTAAATTTTGGCATCTTTACTTTCTCATCTCCTTCATAACTTCTAATAAGTTTATCCCAAATTTCTTTGGCATATTCAAGTTGCATGACCTTTACAAATTCATCTTCAGCAAGCCCACTCAAGATAGCATTCATTGCCTTTGAACTGAAGCTAAATTCTAACTTATCATCTTTGGAAGCTAGCACAACAGGTTTTGTATATCTAGTCTCTACAACATCCCAAAAATGAGCACCTAAGGCCATGATGTATGTTCTCATTCTAACCTTCCAGAAGGAAAAATTTGTTCCATCAAACATAGGAGGCTTATTGGTTGAAGTTACTTCATGGCTAGTCATGTTTAAGCTCTAGGATCTACCCTTAAATAAATGGAACTTGCTCTGATACCAATTGTTGAACAACTAAGAGGGGGGGCTGGGGGGGGGGTTGAAACAGTTGTTACTGTGCTTAAACAATTATGTCCATTTTCAACTCATTACAAAACACTCAATGATGATCACAATAATGCAGGGAAATAAGAAATAGAATATTCAACATCAATCACACACATGAAATATACAGAGACAGATATTCCTGAGGAAACCCATAAAGGGAGAAAACCTCTTCTTATTGATATGATAAGTAATCTTAATTTTCTGTACATTATCATTCTTATGAGCATCAACTCCTTTTGAAGCTACCACCTCTGATTTACAAGTAGCAACTCACTGAGAGAAACAAATCTCTTTGTGTTCCAGCACCAACTGGATGGAAGCACCAACTTCGAGACACACAAACACCAACCTATACGAGCTGCAACTTGCTGAGAGCACCAACTCTCTGGATTCCTAGCACCCACTAGATTGAGGTACCGACTCCTTGAGTGTTACAACACCAACTAGATGGAAGCATCAACTTCCAGTTACACAGGCACCAACCTGTATAATAGAGAATAATAGTTCTCCCTTGCACCACCCTACCACCCTGGTTTTTTTGGCTGCAACCAGATGGAAGCTAAAACTCCACGTGTTCAAGCACCCACTTGAAACTCTAAGGACAAAATTCCTCCCTAGCACCACCCTACCACCCTGAAATACAAATCTTTGTTACTGAAATTTATTACAGTGATACAGTATTTATCAATGGCTTACCAGTCTCATCATTGTTCTGCTACACTACTCTTCTCTGCTTGCATCAGTGTCTTCTTGCTCGCATCTTCTTGAGATTTTTGTTCTTCTTCTCTGTCTCTACATGTTCACCTCGGCTTTATCTTCCTCTCTCAGATATCCATTTATGTTCTATTTATTTCTTCTGCATTTTATGATCTGTGCACCATTTCCATTCTCTATGCTATGCCTCTTTTGTGCGCTTCAACTCCTGCGCACTGCCTGATTCTACCCGCATGAATAACTATCAAAAGAAGAAAAACCTCTCTTCATTGTTCTGCATATATTTTTCATGCCAAGTCCTCTGCCAGATCATACCCTCAACTCTTCATCCTCTTTGGCGATTATGTTGAGTCTGTTCATCATCAGTGGTCGTTATCTTGAGATTTTGTGGCTTCTCTGGTAGTTACAGTATTCGACACTTTTCCATCTGTCAATTGTCTTTATGATGAGTCTTCATTCCACTGGCAGTTATATCGATACTCTTCATCTCCTCTAGAGATCACCCTGAAGCTCTTCTAATTCTATGGCAGTTACAATCACTTCRTTCTTGCAGTTACAGAGAGTCATTTTGGCTTCTTTGGCTTCTAATCCCCTTCCTTCACGTGACCATCGATGGTGACCAAATGCCTATTCAAAAGGCGCTTCCCGATCTCCYGAACTCCAAAGTGGAGCTTAGMGACATGCTAGCTCCTCCCTCGATATGACCTTGGGTGATGAACTCATGTGACCATGTGATTACAGGTGCATCCAAAGGTGGTGTACAACAAACTTYTTTTTGCCCCGCAATTTACCTCGAGCCTCCACGTTTCCTTTCTCCAAAACCATGGTTTTGATTGCGGCCCACCTTCAACTTTTTAAAGTTCATGCATATTCAATCTCCACAATGCGACGATACCGTCGATCTTACGATCTTGACGGTGCTCCTGAGTGGACGGTTTATTTCATGAAAACAAATCAATGGTTAGATTTGATCCTTACACCCATCCTTTCATTGTTTAATACGATGACTAGAAATTAATCAAACATTGAGGTGGACGGCTATTGGAGCTTCTCCCTTCAGAACTTCAAGATTTCAACTATTCAAACTTACACTATCCTTCCAGTGTACTATGATCAACAATTGAGAATACACCCAAAGTGATCTTTCAGATCGGACGACTCATGTCATTGCTGATGTGGTCTGCCACATGTCCTTATTCAGGTGGTCTGTTGACATGGGTGAGACATGTAGGTAGAGTAGTGGAATGTGGAGGCAAAGCACGGTAGTGGAATGTGATGTGTAATAGGTAGTGGAGTGTGACGTCAAATCACAGAGGTGGTATGTATGAGTGGTTTGGTGGTTTACTTGGAGGGGGGGTTAGGAGGTAAGTGGTAATGAGTGAGAGGGGAGTCTGATTTAATAGGAATGTGACACGTATGAGGGTCCCACATGGAAAATACCACCAACTTGGACCCCCCCAGTTAAAGACAGAAAGGTTGGGGGGGTCTGACATGCCCTGTCGACTGTAGATCTGAGTCCCTGATTCTCGGAAGTCGAGATTAGCACGTCCTTTTCCTAACTTATCCTATCCTTCCACTTTAGAATGATCTGATGGTTGAAATTCATTTTGAATGATCCAACAATCGAGGATTTATTTCATCTCTCTGTATCTTTGGGCTTTGGGTTTTTCAAATCTTAGACTTGAAATTATTGAGGTGAGATTTTTCTGAACCTTAAGCTTAACCTCCTCACATCTTTATACCTAAAATGAATTTCATTCGTTTGATCAAGATCTCAGATCAATGGCTCGATCTGTCTACGATGCAACTCTTCTAGCTTATCCTATCCTTCCACTCGAAAATGATCCGACGACTGACAGGAATTCAGGTTTGATCCGACGGCTGAAGGGTATTCGGATAATCAAATTCCCAACCCTTTAGCCCCTCTTATCCTATCCTTCAAATTTAAAATGATCTGATAGCTAATGGTAATTCAGTTTTGATCCAATGGTTGACGGGTATTTGGATTATCGAGATCTCAGATCTCAACCCTTGCTTATCCTCCTTGCAAATCCACTGGATCTAACAATTGCTGGTCCTTTTCACTCACATCCAATAGATGGGATATTTTCCTCTCTTTTGCACTCGTTCCTCTTGTATAGAATCTGATCTAATAGTCCAAACTGTTCACAGTGTTTGATCCAACGACCATTGTCTCTCTTCTTCCTGAGCTTCTAATCTCTCTGACTTAGAAGGTTTTATAAGTTTTCAAGGGTCTCAACCTTTGCTCCTTCTGCGAGTCCTGATGACTTTGGGTCACATTTTTGTTTATAAAAAACACTGTCTCTACTGAGCTTTGGAAATGAAGTTAACCTCGTCCCTGGTGCACACTTGCGCTCTGCATGCAACTCTACGTTATTCATCCTGAGCTTGATTCCTTATGCAAACTCACAAATTCTAAGGAATCGTGCACACGCTCCTTGATGCCTTCATGATAACCTCTGTCTATCTGGAAACTCCAAATCTCTTCCCTGTGCACGTCCTCCTGAGCTTGTAGACAACAATTTGTCATGGTATGTTCATTCCTGATGCTATCATTGTTTCTTTCCTGTTTATCGTCATTGCTGCCAATATGCCATCGTCGTTGTTGTTCTTGCCATCAATGGAAAGCACACTGTTTCTGTAAACATGCCATCGTTATTTCTTTTCTTTCCATCAATGACAAGCACACTCTGCCTGTAAACATGCCAGCATTGCACATAAAATTCTAAGTGTTTTAAACTTAGATAAATAGTCTTCAATGCAAGAAAAATCATTTGGACTTAAAGTCATTATATGATTTTCTATTTGGTGGGCTCGAATAATATTGTGTTTACCAAACACATATTCAAGCTTTTCTCAAGCTTCATCAGGGTCATCAATTCCTTGAAGGTGAAACCTTAAATCATGAGAGATGGGCATTCCAATCGGTCCATGTGCTTCGTCATTCTTATTTTCCCATTTGATTTTATTTTAATCATTAGTAGGTTCTAGTTCTTTTCCCAAGGTAATCTAGTACAGTCCTTTACTTATTAATAAATCCTCCATATGGAATTTCCATTGGAATTAGTTGATGATGGTAAGAAAAAAATCATTGGGAGAATCCAAATTAAATATGAAAATAATATGGATTTAAAAACGGAAACGGATGGTCTGGATGGAAAAATAGCAAAAAATTAGGTTGTTTAAAAAAAAGGCATTGAAAACAAACTTTGGATGTGAAAGTTATGCCCTTTTGAAAAAAAAACATAAACAATAACCAAAGACCCATGTGGCAGGTAGAATTTGGTCCATGTGGTGATATTTCTCCTAACTGTGCCTATATTCTCACTTTTAAACAAGTTGCTTATGAGGTGTCTCACTTGTATAGAATAAGTGAGAATTACTTTTGCAATGAAGTTGCATGCAAAAAATAACTTAAAAGAAAATATTTAAAGTTATTTAATAGTGATTCACTTTTATAACTTAAGTGAAATGCACTTTACAATCAATGCATTATTTTTTTCAAAAACAAGTAACAAAAGAGAGACTTGAACTCAAGACCTCTTACTAAGTAAAATAGCTTTTAATCAAGTGAGCTAGTGCAAAACATATTATATTGTTTAGAAGGAGGATTGTTGTTGTTGTTGTTAATGTTGATGACCTTGGAGAGCACGCTCATAAAAAAAAAATCACACAAGAAAAAATGTTCTCTTCTCGATGACAACAAGGATTATATCTTGGTTAAATTACCCGAAAAATGCAAATTTCCCTCTATTTCTAGTTCACCAAGATCGCAGAGAGTGCACAGTAAAAAAAATACATAGATGGAAAAACCTTTCTGATTTGTTTGTGATTTGCTGAGATTGCACAGGGCATGGGGAAAAGAACATACCCAGATCCAAAAGAGTAGCAACCTGGAAATAAAAAACATAAAACCAAAATAATAACTCTGCAAAAAATTAAAAGGGCCTATTTGGGATTTATACCTCTGGATCTGACTGAAATGGTCGTATTTTTGGAAAATGAAAAACCTTTTTGAGTGAAAAAAAAGTGTTCCTAATTGAAATGAGCACTCTGGGCATAATGGAATAGTCCCCTTGGCCTAGAAATGTACATAAATTTTAGAAACTAGAGATGAGGAAACACGACTTCACGATATCGATCTACAATGGGAGTAGGTATTCAAATGAGCTATGATACCATGTTCAATCAACACACCAATTTTTTCACATGGTAAAACACCTATAGGGAAACATCCACGGCCCCAACCAATGTGGCCACTTGGAGCAATTTATTAATGCAAAAGAAAAATACTACAGAGAAATTCACAAGAGAGTTTCTCACAATCAATTATTGGCAAATGACCATCCATTCTCTTTAAATAGATATGATAAACCAATTGGTTGTTAAGCTAGAGATCAATGGAACTATTAATATCGAGGAGAATATGAACCATGGGATCACTCTATGTCAGGAACATATAGTGACCATTGGATTTCCTAACTACAAATGCATATCAATGCATACTAAAGAAACACACTAAGAAACACACGTTTACCTAATGATACATTAAAACAAGTTGATATTAACTAACTCCTAAGTGTCTAAATATCCTAACAATGCTTTTGAACATTGACGCATTGGTGCTTTATTGTTCATGTATGCACCTGTGTGTATCGAACTTAAAGGTGCACCGATAAAAATACCTCTGCAAAAACCTTTGGCTACCCACCTCTTCTAAAACCCTTCACTATAAATGGAGAAGGTATAGATTTTTTGGGGAGATTCCGTAAAAACATCTGCAAGAAGGTGTTTTCCTTGTAGTGCATCTTATTCATTTCTTGGATTGATATTTTTGTCCATTTCAACATGCATTCAACTCCACACTCTTATTACTTAATCTTCCTTTGTAGGAACTACACTATATTTTCGTGTACACTCTTGATTTTGTACACGGTGCTATATTTGCACCCTAATTGCATTGCACCTAAAATCTCACTCCATGTTTAAGCCACACACCTCACCAATAATATGTTCAACAAAAAAGGGTATTCCCACATAGGTGAAACACCTTAAGAAACCTCTCACTCAAACATATCAGAGATAAGTACACCAATGTATTACATGGTTAAACCATCAAAGAGAGAAATAGCCCATGGCCCCAACAACGTGGCCACTTGAAGAAATGTATTAATGAAAAATAAAAGTACTATACGTAAGAGTTTCTCACAATTTATCTTCAGCAAATAACCCTTCATGCTCTTTAAATAGAGATCATGGGCCAATTGGGTGTTAAGCCACAAATCAATATAGTCAGTAGTATTGAGGAGAATATGAACCATCAAATCACTTTATGTCTATAACATATCATGATTGTTGGATTATATAACTACAAATGTATACTAATTCATACTAAAGAAACACACTTTTACCTAAAGAAACATTAGACCAAGTTGATCTTAACTAAATCCTAAGTGTCTAAATATCCTAACCACCCCCCTTAAGAACAAATTGGGATAGGATTGAAGGATTTGCAAAGGTGACATAATAAGAGAAGCAAGGAGACATTAGATCCTATCCCCCCTTAATGACAACTTTTTGAACTCCTAACATAGACCAAAGTTTGAAAAAAATCACTTATGTAAGGGGCTTTGTGAAAATATCTGCAACTTGATTATGTATAGGGCATAAGAGAACTTTGAATATACAATCTTGAATAAGATTTCCAATGAAATGCATGTGTAGCTAAATTGGTGCAACCTTCCCCACTCCTCGGAGAATGGTCGCTCTCACCAATACCTTCTCTAAGGTGGCTCGAAGAGCTCAATTTTCTCTTCAACTCCCTTATCGGAAGTTCTCACACCCACAAAATGACTTTCAATGATTTCCCTTGTCGTATTGGGAAATAGGACCTCGCGCAGTAGCGAGTCCTGAACTCGGGAAACACAATCCCCGAAACCTGAGGAATATCCTCTTCACGATTCCCTGCGTCGGTCGGGATTTATCCCTTCGAAAAATCAGCTTCTGCGAGGTTGTAAACAACTCGCCTCGGAAATCCCTGATTCCCGATTTTCCCGATGCCACCTGTCCTCTCACTCTAACACTGGTGGTCCTCGCTCCAAATGGAAATCGAAATCTCGCGGTTCAGGAATTCACGATTTTTGCAGTACTGTTTCACAGGACCTCCCAAGTCCCAAACTCTGATATGTGATGCTGCCTGTCAATACCACATGCCATCACTGTGGGACCCTTCACAATTCGGAGTTTCATGAATCCTCCGGGATTCTTTTGACACCAAGGGTTCCGAAGTGCCGAACCCCAACTCTATGGGATCTTGCACCATGTATCTCCGCTGAGATCAACGGCCCTGATCTTCTCGGAAAATTGCTAATCGCGATTTTGTCATATGAGAGTCCCACGACCACGAAAACCCCGATATCCCAATGAGTCGAGTCCCGATGACACTCCTTCCTATGCGCCCACATTTAAACCCTGCACAAATCTCCTCACGAACTAGCGGTTGTCAGGATTTCACCAATCTCGCCTGCGAATACTAACCGTTGACTCCTTCTCCTTGAAGGACTTCTCGGAAATGACCAAGTGCCTCTACAACGACTCGTTCTCCAAGCCTGCGTTTGGGACTTCCACTCGTGCCTTCGTCGATGTGGATGTTCTGTGCTCGTTTTCAATGATATCACAAAGGAACTATCCCTCTTGATCTTATTCACTTGGATTCCTTCAGAGGAATGTATGCGCACTCCTTGTGCTCGGTGTTCAACAACTTCTCAAACATTGAATCCTTCAGACTCTGTGCACTTCCTGCAAAAACAGTCCTTAGCTCCCTGCTCAGATTCACAACTGAGACTTCTTCTATCCTGCGCACCCCTTGCATGGCTCTGATACCTAACCTGCACTCCCGGAAACTTAGAACAAAAGTTATCTCTTTCTGAACCCTGCAGTCATGCACTCCTTGCGAACAAATTCCACTACACTCTATGCAGGAATCTCTTGGCTCAGAATAGAGAAGAAATTGAAACTAATTTCTTACTCTCCCAGATTTCAATTCAACTATGAAATCACATACATAGCATATCAAARAAATTGTATGGCTGAAAACAAACATCCATGAGCATAATATCAACACAGAGAAACAACACAAACCATGAAATCGAATCAAAGTCTTTCTTTTATTAATTCAATMTGTRCATGGGTGTTCTCCACAAGTTCTCTGCTTGCTCTTCTCTTCTGAATATTTGATCTGAATGATGATAATACAATGATACAAAGGAGGGTGTCTATATCCATTTTCCCTCTCGAATCYCTAAACTGTCTAATCTAGACTTAAACATCTATCTACCTACATTAAATCTATTAAATGCCTTCCTATCTACTAAGGACRAGAGCTTAAAGGCTCAAGGTCCCCTTTACAATACAAATGCGCTTCTTTATAACACATTCATTAAAGAGTGGTGCAACAACTTTCAAGTATTTCAAAATGTGTACTGGCGTTGTCCAGTTGTTTCCTCTCAATGTGCTAGCTCGCTTGATGTGTTGTGGATGCTCCTGCATCATACTCCTCGGCTCGAAAACTTTCATGGGATCCTGTCCATGAGATCTTGCACGGTCTCTCCATGCTTTTGGATAACTGCTTCTGTCTCCCAGCTGGCATCTTCCACTGGGTGATTCTTCCACTTCACTAGGTACTCGAAGTACTGCTTTCACCTGGTCTTGTTTCCCACTCGCTTATCCAGTATGCACTCCGTCTGCGGCTTCTCTGTAACTGGTAATTGCTTCTGCCACTAGACCATTGGTTCCTCAGTTCTAGTCTCTACTTCTCCAGCCTTGTATGGGTATAAATCTGAAACATTAAATATCGGAGATATCCCGATGCCATCCGGCAATTCAATTTCATAAGCATTTTCTCCGAACTTCTTCAGGACTCTACATGGTCCGATTTTCTTCATCTTCAGCTTATGGTATGTTCCCCTCGGGAACCTTTCCTTCCTCAAATGTGCTGGAACCAAATCACCAACTTCGAATTGAAGTTGTCTCTTCCCCTGATCAGCTCTGCGCTTGTACTCCTGATTTGAGTCTATCAGTCACTGCTTCACCTTGTCGTGAAGTTCCCTCATTGCCTCACCGAACTCTTCTGCACTAGCACTACTAGTCGTAGCCTGTTCTGACTCCCTAAGTTTATAAACTCCCCTCGGTTGTGTCCCATACACAATCTGGAATGGGATTTTGCCTGTACTCTGATTCACAGAATCGTTGTACGCAAACTCTGCCTGTGGTAATATCTGGTCCCAACTATTGTGGTGCTTTGTCACCAGGCTTCTCAACAAGTCTCCCAAGCTCCTATTGACCACCTCGGTCTGCCCATCCATCTACGGATGATAAGCAGAACTAAATGCCAAATTAGTTCCTAGCTTCTTCCATAGCGTCCTCCAAAAATGACTATGAATTTGGTATCCCTGTCCGAGACTATGCTCCTCGGCAATCCATGAAGTCTAACAACCTCTTTGAAAAACAAGTTTGCGATGTGGGTCACATCGCTGGTCTTTTGAAACGGAATAAAATGTGCCATCTTCGAAAACCTGTCCACCACCACAAAGATGGAATCAACTCCTCTTTGCGTCCTCGGCAAACCCAATACAAAATCCATGCTAATCGCTTCCCATGGCCTCTCGAGTATGAGAAATGGCTGATAAAGACATGCGTTCTGCTTTTGGCCCTTCGAATGTTGACAAATTTGACACCTGTCAACAAACCTCTTGACATCTTCTCGCATGCCCAGCCAAAAATATGATTCGCTCAGCTTCATGAATGTTTTGTCATGGCCAAAATTTCCTGCCAATTCGCCACTATGCTTTTCCTTCACCAAATTCTCCCTCATGGAGAAAATTGGAATACATAGTTGATTTCCCCTGAACAACAATCCTTCCTGGATCATGTAATCTATCCATGGGCTTCGATCCCTGAGAACTGGAATCTCAGCCGCTTCATATGCTTCTCCGAAATCTTCATCTCCAGCATACATGTTCCTCAGGTTTTCAAAACCTAATGTTTTGACTCGAAACTCCTGCAACAGAAAGCATTTCCTGCTCAAAGCATCGGCCACTTTGTTAGTAGTCCCTGAAATGTGCTTAATTACAAATGTAAAATTCTGCATATACTCTACCCATTTTTCATGTTTCTGATTCAACTTCTCTTGTTGACTCACAAACTGCAATGCATGATTATCATTGTACAATACAAATTCCTTGGGTACCAAGTAATGCCTCCACTTCTTTAATGCATGTATGATAGCATAAAATTCTTTATCACATGTAGAGTATTTCATCTTTGCTTCATCCATCTCCTCACTGAAATATGCAACTGGCCTGTCCTCCTGACTTAAGACCGCTCCTATGGCATATCCACTTGCATCACATTTCACCTGAAATGTTTTCTGGAAACCGACAACACCAACATGGGTCGTTCCGTTATCTTCCGCTTCAACAAATTGAATCTTTTCTCAGCCTTTGTTGTCCAATGAAAAGTTTTGTGCCGCTTCTTCACCGTATCCATCATCGCTGCGCTAATTCCACTTAAATTCCTAATGAATTTTCGGTAGAAACTAGCCAAACCATGGAAAATCCTCACCTCAAAAACATTTCTGGGTGATGGCCAATTCTTGATCACTTCCACCTTCTCCGGATCCATCTTCAACTCATTCACTGATATGACAAAACCCAAATAAATGAGCTCTTTCTTCATGAAGGAACACTTCTTCATGTTGACCAATAGCTTCTCTTGCTGTAGTCTTCTCATCACAATGGCCAAATGCTTCAAATGTTCATCCTTTGTCTTACTGTAGATCAATATATCATCCAGATATACAACTACAAACTTCCCGATGAATTCCTTCAGGACTTCATTCATCAGTCTCATGAAGGTGCTTGGTGTGTTCGTCAACCCAAACGGCATGACCAGCCATTCGTACAAACCTTTGTTTGTCTTGAATGTTTTCTTCCATTCATCTCCTTCTCTCATGCGAATCTGGTGATATCCGCTCTTCAGATCAATCTTCGAAAAATAATTTGCCCCACTCAGGAAATCCATCAGATCATCCATTCTCGGTAGTGGAAATCTGTACCTGATGGTAATTTTATTGATTTCTCTGGAGTCTGTACACATCCTCCAGCCTCCATCCTTCTTTGGACTCAGTACTGTCAGTACAATACACGGACTTAGAATCCCCCTGATCAGTCCTTTGTCCAACAAATCCTGGACCTGCTTCTTGACCTCCTCATTCTCCTGAGGCGTCAGTCTATACGCAGCCTTATTTGGCAAACTTTCTCCTGGTATGAGGTCTATGTGGTGACTCACACTCCTCATTGGTGGCAACGAACAAGGTAATTTTTCCACGATGATGTCAGCGAAATCTCCCAACAGTTCTTGAATCTCCTCTGGAAAGTCATCCACCCTTTTGCTAGTCAGGACAATTCTCAGTTTCCTGACCACAAAGAATTGTGGATCTTCTTTCTTCTCCATCTCTGTGAGAAGCTCCTTCCCACTCATGAGAAGTATGGTGTTACTTACTTCCGTCTTTACCTCCTTATCCTTTATCGGAAGTAATTTATGTGTCATCCCATCCTTCTCTAAGGTGTATGTGTTCATTCTCCCGTCATGAACCACATTTCGGTCATACTGCCATGGTCTCCCCAATAATACATGACAAACATCCATGGGAATGACATCACATAGGACCTTATCCCTATATTCACCCATTTTGAAATCAACTAAACATTGTTTAGTGACACTCACCTGATGTCCCTTCTGCATCCATGATACTTTGTATGGACTCGGGTGATCAGTCGTATCCAGCTCCAACTTTTCCACCATATCGGTCGAAACGAGATTGTCTATGCTCCCGTTGTCCACAATAACCTTGCATTTCCAGCCCTTGGTCTTGCACGTGGTCCTGAACAGTTTGGTTCTCTGAGCTATGTCCTCCACCTCTTTCTCGGGTGTTAAAAGAACTTTATGCACCGTCAGCGACTTCCCACTTCCGATGTCTTCATTCTCAACATCACGCCTCTGTGATTTAGCGATGTGAGCTTCTCCTCTGTCCATTTTCCTGTCTGGACAATCAACGGCTTTATGTCCATCCTTCCCACATGTAAAACATGTGATGATTCCTCCTCTGCCTCTTCCCCTACCTCTGGTACGAGGAAAAGTGTTGGCATCAGCATAACCGCCACCCTGCTCTGTATATTGTCTCCGTGGCTCAGCATATTGTTGTCCTCGCTGCGAGGTTCCACCTCTCTCAATATTACCCTGAGGTTTCTTCCATTCCTCCTTGGGATTCTAAAATTTCTCCTAGGCAACTGCATTGCCTCTGGGCTGACTTCTAACTCACCCTCGCTATCCCTGCTTACAACTCAGTTTCTCCTCGGCTTTCAGAGCCATATGATAAGCATCCTCAACTGTCCTGATAGTTGCCATGCTTAACTCATCCTGAATGTCATACCTTAGACCATTTAGATATCTGGCTACCTTCTCATCATCTCTCTCCCGATGACCTGCTCGGATATTGAGCTTGTAAAACTCTTCGGTGTACTCCTTCACCATCATCAACTTCTACCTCAGGTTCTGCATTCACCTAAACAGTGTGATCTGATAATCTCTGGGGATGATTTTTTCTTTCATTTTAGCAATCATCCGGTCCCAGCTTTTAATCTTCTGTTTTCCTTTGGAACATCTATCCACCTGTAGCTCATCCCACCATAAGGCTGCATGTCCTCTTAACTTGGTAACAACCTGTCTTACCTTCTTATCCTCTTCGATATCTTCATAGTCGAAGTAGGTGTCAAGAGCTCTGATCCAGTCCAGTTACTCTTCTGCATCCAGGCTTCCTTCATAAGCTGGAATATCCATTTTTGTCTTGGAACTCATCTTGGAAATGGCTTTGATCAACCGCTCTGTTGATGCGTCCTCTGCTGTGACTTCTTCTGCATGTCTAGCTTCCTCTTCAACCTCGAAATCACTAAGATCCCCTGCACCAGCTCCGCGTCTTTGCGTTGTCTCCATCTCCTCAAGCCTTGCTTGGAGATCTCTCATCTGTCGCTCCATTTCTTGGTTTCCTGCTAGCCTACCTCTTCTTCGCACCCCCCTGTCTTCTAGGTCAGGTGATTTTCTTTCTCTTCTCGGCAGCATGGTGAATTCTTCTCCTCTCTGCTATCAAAAACAAAGAGAACTCTTCTCTGAGCTCTGATACCACTTGGTGCAACCTTCCCCACTCCTCGGAGAATGGTCACTCTCACCAGGACCTTCTCTAAGGTGGCCCGAAGAGCTGAATTTTCTCTTCAACTCCCTTATTGGAAGTTCTCACACCCATAGAATGACTTTCAATGATTTCCCTTGTCGTATCGGGAAATCAGACCTCGCGCAATAGCGAGTCCTGAACTCAGGCAACACAATCCCCGAAACCCGAGGAATATCCTCTTCACGATTCCCTGTGTCGGTCGAGATTTATCCCTTTTGAAAATCGGCTTCTGTGAGGTTGTAAACAACTCGCCTCGGAAATCCCCGATTCCCAATTTTCCCGATGCCACCTGTCCTCTCACTCTAACACTGGTGGTCCCCGCTCCAAATGGAAATCAGAATCTCGTGGTTTAGGAATTCACAATACCTGCAGTACCGTTTCACAGGACCTCCCAAGTCCCGAACTCCGATATGCGATGCCACCTGTCAATACCACACGCCATCACTGTGGGACACGTCGTAATTCGGAGTTTCACGAATCCTCCAGGATTCTTTCGACACCAAGGGTTCCGAAGTGTTGAACCCCGACACTCCGGGATCTTGCACCACGTATCTCCACTGAGATCAACGACCCTGATCTTCTCGGGAAATTGCTAATCTCAATTTTGTCATATGAGAGTCCCACAACCACGGAGACCCCGATATCCCGATGAGTCGAGTCCCGATGACACTCCTTCCTATGCGCCCACGTTTAAACCCTGCGTAACTCTCCTCACAATCTAGCGGTTGTCAGGATTTCTCCAATCTCACCTATGAATCCTAACCGTTGACTCCTTCTCCTTGAAGGACTTCTAAAAAATGACCAAGTGCCTCTACAACGACTTGTTCTCGAAGCCTCCGTTTAGGACTTCCACTCACGCCTTAATCGATGTGGATGTTCTGTGCTCATTTTCAACAATATCACAAAGGTTATCCCTCTTGAGCTTATTCACTCGGATTCCTTTAGAGGAATGTATGCACACTCCTTGCGCTCGGCGTTCAACAACTTCTCAAACGTTGAATCCTTCAGACTCTGTGCACTTCCTGCAACAACAGTCCTTAGCTCCCTGCTCAGATTCACAACTGAGACTTCTTCTAGCCTGCGCACCCCTTGCACGGCTCTGATACCTAACCTCCACTCCCAAAAACTTAGAACAAAAGCTATCTCTTTCTGAACCTTGCAGTCACGCACTCCTTGCGGACAAATTCCACTGCACTCTATGCAGGAATCTCTTGGCTCAGAATAGAGAAGCAATTGAAACTAATTTCTTACTCTCCCAGATTTCAATTCAACTATGAAATCACATACACAGCATATCAAAGCAATTGTATGGCCAAAAACAAACATCCATGAGCATAATATCAACACAGAGAAACAACACAAACCATGAAATCGAATCAAAGTCTTTCTTCTATTAATTCAATCTGTATATGGGTGTTCTCCACAAGTTCTCTGCTTTCTCTTCTCTTCTGAATATTTGATCTGAATGATGATAATACAATGATACAAAGGAGGGTGTCTATATCCGTTTTCCCTCTCGAATCCCTAAACTGTCTAATCTAGACTTAAACGTCTATCTTCCTGCATTAAATCTATTAAATGCCTTCCTATCTACTAAGGATGAGAGCTTACAAGCTCAAGGTCCCCTTTACAATACAAATGCTCTTCTTTATAACACCTTCATTAAAGAGCAACGCAACAACTTTCAAGTATTTCAAAATGTGTGCTGGCGTTGTCCTGCTGTTTCCTCTCAATGTGTTGGCTCGCTTGATGTGTTGTGGATGCTCTTGCATCATAAATGTGTTTGTTTGTAACATCCTGCTCTTAAGCACTGAGTGAACTTATTCTTTGAGGACACTTTCTCAAAAGTGATCCAGATTATTATACTATTAAACATTTGATTTTGATTATGAGGCATTATGGGTTGATGACATGTTGTTTTACTGCATTGACATAGACATGTGCTATTAACTCAAATTTACTGAGTGTGCAAGATTTTGGACCTCGAGGATGTAGAGGCATCGATGGAAACCCTTGGACTCAGGATCGAGTCGAGGAGCGAACCATTGGTGTTTGATTGTTTTATATGTGATATTAGTGCATCTGATTAGATGATATGATTATGGATATAATGCTGACATGATTCGTTGATGATGTAGGCTGACAATAGCTTGTCGACCAGACTCACATGTGGAGTGGAGGGGTCACGCATGACTACCAAAGATGTTGAGGGAGAGGTGTAGACAGTAGCCCTGCCACATCCTACTAGCACTCCCGTCATGGCTCGAACTATAGGTTAACATTTACCTAGTTCGAGAGGACCCACGATGTCATGAGGGAAGACTACGAAAGTCACTCATGATGATTCTAAGGGGCACGCAATAAGATGGGGGCCTTATTCCTTAGAGGCCCTTAGTCACCCACAAGTTCACCTGGCGGAGTATTGACTCCAGGGGTTATTCATGTCTACCAAGTCAGTCAAGAGGCGAGTGACACCCTTGGATCACGTAGTGCATCCTGAAGGGCGTGTCACACAAGCGAAACAGATGAGGTGAGTGGCATCCTTGGAGCACATAGTGCATCCTGAAGGGCACGTCGTGCAAGGGAAATAGATGAGGCGAGTGGCACCCTTGGAGCACCTAGTGTGTCCTGAAGGGCACGTCACGTTGTTAATGATAAATGAGTGAACCTAGATGGCCTCAGGACAAATAACGTGATAAGAAATTTTTAAAACAATTTCCCTAATAAAATGTCACCCAGCACGAAAATTAAAGTCTATGCCTATATTATATTGGTGGCAGAATTTTTTTATCCTTTTAAACTATATATATATATATATATATATATATATATATATATATATATATATATATATATATAATGATGATAATCTTCATTAATCTTGTAACAAGAAGGGAGTAAACAATTTAATTGATTCATAAAAATATGTTGGGATAAAAATTAAAAAAGGGGGAATTAATTGTTTTATTATATGATGATAATTTAAAATTTATTAATTAAAGAGGGAAAAGGGAAAAAGTCAATTTCTACACCTGCCAAATTGAGTTCTAAATGAAAAGGGGAAAGAGGGAAATCTAAAATAATTAGGAAACTAGAAAAATAGGATAACACAAAAAAGAAAGGGAAACACAAGGGAAAAAGCATAAAGTCAAACTTAGTAAGGTATCTATCATTTAAGAACTTTCTAATTTAAACTGAACTAGCAAATCAATAATGGGGAAAGTCATTAAAACCTGTAAGGGAATTTGGGGACACCTAGGAGCGATTCTAGGAGTGACTCTAGGTGGGTGAGGGAAGTAAGGGTAATTAATTAATTAAAGAAATTAGTTTTTGAAGGAATGAGGGGGATGGGTGGCACATGTACAGGGAGGAATTTTTATGAATTAATTTATTAAACATTAAATAAAATGGGATTTGGGAAAGTAAGGGACTTCTAAACTCTATATAATGGAGGGAGGAAATTGGGGATGAATCTCTTCTATTTTCTGTAACGTTACGCTGCAAAAATCTATACTTGAATGACTTAGCTTGTGGAAGTTTGGATACCCAGCTCGATGAGGAGTGGTAGCTCAGCCTTGCGAGGCAAGCTCGGAGCTAGCTAATTCTCTGGTTAGTGTGTGTGGTCCCTTTGTAGCTCAGGGGGCTAAGGGAGAAGAATAGTACCCCCAGCGTTGGCTGGGAGGTACCGATGAAGTCTCATCGGTTGGCAAGAGGGAGTTGCACTGAGCGCACGGGACATCAACTCAAAGCAGGAGATTGGGCAACGGTACGCTTCCTTTATTTTTGCGTGGTAGATTGTTAGTATGATTTATGCTTTCAGTTCGGTATGCTTAATGAGGTAAAGAATATGATAGTCTTAGTGTTCTAGTTGATGACTGAAATTTTCCCCATCGCCTTAGTTTGATGTTGATTGATATCCCATTGCCTTCAATCCCTGCATGTCTAACCATCCTGTGGTTTATTGATTGAGATGATTGCGATTTATTTTTTCCTTTGTCCCCAGCTCATCAGTCTGTGCCTAATCAATCAGCCAGGAGCCTGATCTATGGTCATCGCTTCAGCGTTAATACACTTATGGATCTCAATGCCCTACTTTTCGGTGCATGGATGATGAGCGAAGGATGTTCCTGCCCAGCCTTCTAACCCTGTTGATTGTTCTTGGTTGGGTAACTTCCTTTCTCTATGACTTAACTCTGCATTTTTTTTAATATTGCTGAAAAATTTAGCTCTGTGTTTTTATATAATGCTGGATGAATTTATTTTTGCGTTGTATTTTGTTGACAGCACTTACTCCCATTGAATGGCAATTTCCTTTTTCTTCTTATGAATTTCAATTATTGGAAGGTGATTTTTCATTTTAAGACTGAATTCGTGCATTTTAAGACTGCAATCCATTTCTTTGGGGAGGGGGCGAATTTTTCCCTGCGAATTGCATTTTTTTACATTTCTTTCTTCCTCCACGAATTGTCGGTGCCTCACTGGTTAATGGGGGCATTGGGTGGGCGTTATGTTTACCGATATGACCGTGATTTTCCACCACTAGTGAAGACAGGGATTCGTCATTGCTAGAATACCTTCGATGCTTGACTGAGTCTGCATTTCATCTTGTTGCCTGGCGATCTCGCCACCTCTCAGGACTGCATTTCGTTTTACTTTAGGGGAAATTTTTTCCCTTGATGAAGACTGAGTTTTTCATTAAAAATTTACTGCTATTTGATTCCTTTTAATGCCCACGATTTTTCAATTAAATGATGTTGCGTTTTTCCTGTTAATTCCCACAGTTTTGCAATTAAATTTGACTGCATTTTTCCTGTTAATACCCACAGTTTTACAATTAAATATGATTGCATTTTTCCTGTTATCGACCATGTTTTATTACTTAATTGTTAATTGAGTTTTGTTGATTGTTGGGACCACGAAATTGTGTTAATGTTGACTGTGTTAGCTGCTCGCATGACCATGATTTCGACAATGATTTTTCTTATATTAAATGATAGCAATGTAAATTTACTTCTAGCATGTTTGCACAGCGATTTTGCTCATATATTAAATGATAGCAATGTAAATTTCCTTCTGGCATGTTTGCACAGTGAGTTTGCTCATATGTTAAATGATAGCATGTAAATTTCCTTCTGGCATGTCTGCACAACAATTTTTCTCTTATATTAAATGATAGCAATGTAAATTTCCTTCTGGCATGTCTATATAGCGATTTTGCTCTTATATTAATGATAGCAATGTAAATTTCCTTCTGGCATGTCTACACAATGATTTTTCTTATATATTAAATGATAGCATTGAAGTTTTCGTTCTAGTGTGTTTTGCACAGCGATTGCTTTATCTATTATTGACAGCCCATTCCAGATCTTACAATTGTGTAATTAGAAGGTCATCGTCCACAACAAAAATTTATCCTCTATAATTTTAATTCAAATGTTATATCTATCATCTCCAGATAAGATCCAATTGAGAAGCAATTAAAAAGTGATTAGGGAAATCGTAATTAAATTAGGATGAATGGGAGATAATTTATAGCATCGAAAATTGACTTGCATCATTATGTTTCCTAACCGTGAACTGGTGACAATATCATATATTCATAAGAAGAATAACCTTAAGGAGGTCATATACATATAATCCAACCAACTAACCAACGTAATAGTTGTAAATGATTTTACTAAATACAATAACAGTAAGGAGAGTAGAGAATGAATATCTTGATTGTATACCAGTAAAGAATGATAACTTTAAGAAGGATTTATATACATAAATAGCCAATTTACCAATGTAGTAGTTGTTAACAAATTTACTGTTTCTTTCAAAGTTAAATCCATCTTAACAATTTCACCACAATACCGTAACATAAACTTAATCACTAGAATTTAATTCATGATCACTTGTTAGTGGTGATTAATCTTGGAATGCCAATTTAGATCGTCCTTAATGTTAATTTAAATTAACATGTATTGAATTAATTGCAATTTAGAATTGTTGAATTCAATGCTAATATAAAATTATAAATGGTGACTAATTGAAATTTGACTTACTATCAGATTGGTAATCTATGTTAAATTTAGACTATCAATATGGACTATTTTAGACGTGATTAATGGTTGGGATGTTGAATAAGTCTTATGTTGGTTAGTGTCTTCCTTCTATCATCCTTTGGCATCTCGTCGACCTATCGTTGGGGTTGGGGTGTGGTTTTCTTATCGGTATTCAGTTCCTAGGGAATCAGACTACCTAGAGTTCTCGGTTCGAATAGCTTCTGTTTGCGACAAGGTTATTGACATGTCTATCACCTGGGAACGACATGATTCTTGATGCGGGGATCATAGTGCGCCCTGTGGGATAGCGGTGAACGAGATCTTGGCCAGAGTCAGTCTGTTCTGTGTGAGTGTTGTCGGGTGTTGCAAGTTGCAAGTTGATTTTGGTGCATGGGATGAACACCTTCAGGTGTTTGGTTCGTGCGCCTTGAGGTTCTAGTATTGTTCATCTAGGTTGTTGTGTTGGGATGGAGATGTTGTCCCTTAGCTTGTAGGCATGGTCATGTTTGTGTCGGGTGGGTAGTCATTCCTCCTTGTTATTCTGTGCATGTTTTGACCAGTTTCCCTTGTGCCTGTGCGTGGTGTCATAGTAGCATGTTGCCTATACTATGTCCTTGCGTTCATCATCAGTGGTGTGGTTAAACTTTTGTCATCGTTGCCTTCTTTCCCAATATATATATATATATCAATTTTCTTGTTGTCATAACGATGGGGTTGTTACACTTGGTATCAGAGCCAGATTCAACCCACAACTTCGGATCACTACGACTTTCATTGATATGATTTAATTATAATTTTTCTAATTGATTTGACTTGTATTCGTGCAGGTAATCATGGTTAGAGGACGCCGCAGAGGAAGACGATGAGGTGCTAGGGGAGGATGCATGACGCCTCCATTAGCATCCATGCCTAAGGGGTCTAAACCCCAGGGAGATGAATAGGTTATCGAGCAGGAGCAGATAGCGGTGGGTGATGTGGTTGGGCTAATGAGATCTTTTCAGTGCATGTCTGAGGCACTAATCAGTCATTTGGACAACGATGAGACCAGAGTGTCGACACCCCCTGAGGGTCCACTGGGCACTTCGGTCAGTACTGGTAGCATTCACCACGAACTAGAGAAGGTCAAATTTCCTGAGTTCTTTGGTGCCCCAGACGGCGCAGCCACCGAGGCATGGTTGGAGAGTATGGCGATGTGATTTTCTCTTCGTGACTATACCTCCAACATGAAGGTCCGCATGGTGTTCTTTCAATTGAAAGGAAGCGCTCTTCTATGGTGGAAGATGCTCCTACCAGAACTGAACATGGTCGTCGAAGAAGTGTCATGGGAACTGTTCAAGGAACAGTTCCGAGAGAGGTACCTATCAGAGGAATTCAATGAGCATCAGCTCAATGAGTTCAACGCCTTATGACAGGGTAGTCGTACGATGCCCGAGTACGAGGGTTGTTTTATGGAGCTGCTCCAGTATGCTCCACATCTTAACACTGAGAAAATTAAGGTCAATAGGTTCATGTTCAGACTTAATGGAAGCATACGTGCAAAGGTTAGAATTCTGATGCCTTAGATCTTGCATGATGTCATCCAGAAGGCTCTCATAGAAGAGGAGGAGCTTATCAATGGGGGTTAGAACAAGACTCCAACAAGACCAGTAGGGAAAGTGTCGTATGGTGCACAACAGCATCTGACACCAACAAGACATACAACAGGACATCGTGGCTTCCAAAGGGGATCCACTTTCGCTACACCTCAGTGACTGACGCCTCAGTAGAGGACACCTTATCGGGGACCATAGCATTAGTAGGAGCATCGAATGAAGTAGTATCAGTTTAGGCCTGTTTAGAAGAACAGACCCGGATTCCAGGGTGGTGGCCGTCGTCTTCTACTTCGGGTACCCGGAGTATGGGACCAAAGAAGAGGTGTTGGACATGTGGGGAGCCACACTACCAGAGAGACTGCCATGTGGAGAGGACTAGAGCATTTGGATCAGCCAGACCCACCACCATGGGAGATATGGGCAAGGCTCATCGGATTCATGCAATGGTGACTAACTTCCAGGAAGAGCACCAGTCGACTGTGCTCGAGATGTCAGATACCGTCGTTGACCAGACCCTTAGTATTTTGATTAATCCCGGTGCTACCGATATTTTCATTTTGGGTGCCACGCTAAAAAGGATTAAGGTAAAGGCAGATGAATAGAATGAGTTTAGATTCATAGATATGGCTTCGGGAGCCAAATAGAAGGTTGGAAGAAAGGTTACGGGCTATACCCTTAACCTGGGAGAGTTTGTCACCAGGGCCAACCTGTACGCCATGATCTTAGGATCTTATGATGTCATGATTGGTATGGACTGGTTGGAATCGCATGAGGTGATACTCAACTGTAAGACGAAACGATTGACCTTGGTCGATGATGAGGGACAAAGACGAGTGATTGTAGGTTGGAACCAGGGAGTTTCCCTGAGGTTCATCTCTTCCTTACAGCTACGGAAGAGCATGCACAAGGGGTGTAATATTTATGTGATCCTTGCGTTAAACGAGAAGGAAGTAGTGAAAGGTCTAGAACACCTTCCATTGGTGAGAAGGTTTGCAAATGTATTTCTGGAGGAGTTGCCTGGGATGCCATTGGA
This sequence comes from Picea glauca, assembly GCA_000966675.3. Lineage (NCBI taxonomy): Eukaryota > Viridiplantae > Streptophyta > Pinopsida > Pinales > Pinaceae > Picea > Picea glauca. Next base: position 625,321 of record JZKD02S1745609.1, on the reverse strand, counting down.
AAGGGAATTGGATTTTACTATAGACCTAAAACCAGGGACTGAACCGATAGCTAGGATGCCTTATCGGATGTCGACCCCAGAGTTACAGGAGTTGAGATTGCAACTAAAAGAATGGTTGGTCCTAGGACTGATACGTCCAAGTGTGTCACAGTGGGGTGCACCTATTATTTTCACACGAAAGAAGGATGGGTCATGGAGGCTTTGTATTGAATACCATCAATTGAATAAGGAAACGATCAAGAATCAGTATCTGTTGCCGAGGATTGATGATTTGGTTGATCAGATGAAGGGTGTGACGGTGTTCTCAAAGATCGATTTTCGATTAGGGTATCACTAGTTATGGATAAAGAAGGATGATGTCCCTAAGAACGCCTTTAAGATGAGTTTTGGACATTACAAGTTTATTGTTTTACCGTTTGGACTGACAAATGCCGCAGGGGTATTTATGAGTTTGATGAATTGGGTGTTCCGCGAGTACTTGGAAAATTTCATCCAAGTATTTATTGTTGATATTTTGATTTACTCTCGGACGACAGAGGAGCATGACAAGAACTTGCACTTGGTACTACAGTGTCTACGAGAGCACAAATTATATGGGAAATTGTCCAAATGCTCATTTTACCAATCGAATATTCACTACTTAGGGCATGTCATCTCCGAAAAAGGTATCACTGTGGATCCCACAAAGGTCAAGGCTATTATGGAATGGCCTACACCGACGAATGTCCTGAAAGTGCATAGCTTCATGGGTTTAGCAGGATACTATCAATGGTTTGTCGAGGGATTTTTGAAGATAGAAAATCCGATCACGGAATTGTAGAAGAAAAACAAGAAGTTTGTTTGGACCAAGAAATGTGCAGAAGCATTTCAGAGGCTCAAGGAGCTGTTGACAACAGCACCGATACTAAAGGTCCCTGACATGGACGCAGACTTCTTGGTATGCACTGACGCATCCAAGGAAGGCTTAGGAGGAGTCTTGATGCAAGACTGTCAAGTGATCGCTTACATCTTGAGGAAACTGAGAAGGCATGAGCAGAACTATGTGACGCATGATTTGGAGTTGTTATCCATTGTATACGACTTCAAGGTTTGGAGACACTACCTTGTTAGATGAAAATTTGAACTAAATACTGACCATTGTGGACTACAACACATCTTTACACAAAGCGACCTGAACGCATGACAACGGTGTTGGTCAGAATTTCTTAGCAAGTATGACTTCGAGATTACTTACATAAAAGGAATAGTGAATGAGTGGCATATGCATTAAGTCGGAGACCACACATCTTTTCAGTGGTGCCTCTTCAGACGAATCCACGTGAAAATATTCTAAATTTACAGTGTGATGATGACTGGTTCAAAGAGGTCGAGGATGTTATTGGACAAAACATGATGATGGTACCAAGATTTGAAGGATTTACGTTTGACGAATATGGATTATTGAGGTTTAAAAATTGGGTTTGAGTACCACCGAACGACGAACGACGAGTTGAGGATTTTTATCCTAAACAAGGCTCATAGAGTAGTGTACATGACTCACCCAGGAGTCATGAAGATGAGGGCAGACCTTAAACCCTTATTCTTCTGGAAGGGAATGAAGGAAAATATAGTCAACTATGTGGCCAAATGTATAGAATGTCAACAGGTGAAGGTTGAACATAGACATCCAGTAGGATTACTATAGCTGCACGTTGTTCCAGAATCTAAATGGGAGGTTATTTCAATGGACTTTATTGTTGGATTGCCACTGATGGCAAGGAGACATGACTCAATTTTCCTAGTAGTAAACACTTTGAAAAAGAGTGCTCACTTTATTCTTGTGTGTATGACGTATCAGGCACCTGACATAGCTATAGTTTTCATCAGTGAGATTATGAAGCTACATGGCGTGCCTAAGAGGATTATATCTGATCACGTATCAGTGTTTACTAGATGATTTTGGATGAGTTTCCAAGAGGCCTTGGGGACCCAACTTAACTTAAGTATTGCGTACCACCTGGAGACTGACGGGCATATCGAATGAATGAACCAGACCTTGGAGGACATGTTGTGCATGTACATGATGGACCAACAAAAGTGTTGGGAAGAATTCTTGCCACTAATGGAATTCTCTTATAACAATAGTTTCCAAAGCACCATTAAGATGGTGCCCTTCGAGTTTCTTTATGGGCGACCGTGTCGGACGCCTTTGAGTTGGGATTGGCTTGAGGATAGGGTCCTAGTGGGACTAGAAGCGATCCAAGAAATGGAATAGAAAATTCAAACAAGAAGACAAAGGATTAAAGAAGCATAGGATCGGTAGAAGAATTATGCCGATGCGCACCGTATCGACCGTAGTTATGAGGTTGACGATCGAGTCTTCTTGTGGGTTAGACCGCATAAGAGTTCGATCAAGTTTGGAAAGGGAGCTAAACTCTCTCCTAGGTTCATGGGACCTTTCGAGATTGTGGAAAGATAGGGGCTTGTGGCCTATCGACTAGCCTTGTCTGATTCTTTGGGGCATATGCAACATGTTTTTCACATATCTGTTTTGAGACATTATATTAGTGATCCTACACATGTTATTGACATGAGTTCTTTGTTGGTGTCGGACGAGGGGGCTCTCACGACTGAGCCAATCCTCATCCTAGATAATCGCGTTCGATAGCTACAACGTCGAATAGTACATCAGGTCAAGGTCTAGTGGGACAACTATAGTTCGCACTGGGCGACCTGGGAGGACGCATATGATATGCACCAGCAGTTTCCATTTTTGTTTGATAGATAGACTTATGATACTGTGATACACATTATTTCGGCACTTATACTGTGAAACTTCGGGATGAAGTTTATACCAAGAGGGGTTGTATGTAACATCCCTCTCTTGCACACTGAGTGAACTTATTCTTTGAGGACACTTTCTCACAAGCGATCCGGATTATTATACTATTAAACATTTGAGTTTGATTATGAGGCATTATGGGTTGATGACATGTTGTTTTACTGCACTGACATAGACAAGTTCTATTGAATCAATTTTACTGAGTGTGCAGGATTTTGGACCTCGAGGATGCAGAGGCATCGATGGAACCCCTTGGACTTTGGATCAAGTCAGGGAGTGAACCATTAGGGTTTGATTGTTTTATATGTGATATTAGTGCATCTGATTAGATGATATGATTATGGATATATTGCTGACATGATACATTGATTATGCAAGCTTATGATATCTTTCCGACCAGACTCACATGTGGAGTAGAGGGGTCACGCATGACTACTAGAGACGTTGAGGGAGAGGTGTGGACAACAGCCCTGCCACAGCCTACTAGCACTCTCGTTGTGGCTCGAGCTGTAGGTTGACATTTACCTAGTTTGAGAGGACCCACGATGTCGTGAGGGAATATTGTGACAATCGTTCATGATGATTCTAAGGGGTGTGTAATAAGGCAGGGACCTTATTCCTTAGAGGCCCTTAGTCTCCCAAAAGTTCACCTGGCGAACTATTGACTCTAGGGGTTATTGATGTCTACCAAGTCAGTCAAAACGCGAGTGGCACCCTTGGAGCACGTAGTGCGTCTTGAAGGGAACATCATGCAAGGGAAACATATGAGGTGAGTGGCACCCTTGGAGAACCTAGTGCATCTTGAAGGGCACATCACGTTGTTAATGATAAATGAATGAACCTAGATTGCCTTAGGATGAATAACATGATAAGAAAATTTTAAAACAATTTCCCTAATAAAATGTCGCCCAGCATGAAAATTAAAGTCTAGGTCTAAATTATACTGGTGGAAGAATTTTTCTATCATTTTAAAAATTATATATAATAATGATAATAATCTTCATTAATCTTGTAACAAGAAGGGAGTAAGCAATTTAATTGATTCATAAAAATTTGTTGGGATAAAAATTAAAAAAGGGGGAATTAATTGTTTTATTATATTATGATAATTTAAAATTTATTAATTAAAAAGGGAAAAGGGAAAAAGTCAATTTCTACACCTGCCAAATTGAGTTCTAAATGAAAAGGGGAAAGAGGATAATCTAAAATAATTAGGAAACTAGGAAAAGAGGGAAACATAAAAAAGAAAGGAAAACACAAGGGAAAAAGTAGAAAGTCAAACTTAGTAAGGTATCTAGCATTTAAGAACTTTCTAATTTAAGCTAAACTAGCAAATTAATAATGGGGAAAGTCATTAAAACCTATAAGGGAATTTGGGGACACCTAGGAGCAATTCTAGGAGTGACTCTAGGTGGGTGAGGGAAGTAAGGGTAATTAATTAATTAAAGAAATTGGTTTTTGGAAGAATGAGGGGGATGGGTGACACATGTATGGGGAGGAACTTTTATGAATTAATTTATTAAACATTAAATAAAATGGGATTTGGGAAAGTAAGGGACTTTGAAACTCTATATAATGGAGGGAGGAAAATGATGATGGATCTCTTCTATTTTGTGTAACGTTACATTGCAAAAATCTATACTTGACTGACTTAGCTTGTGGGAGTTGGGATACCTAGCTCGATGAGGAGTGGTAGCTCGGCCTTACGAGGAAAGCTCAGAGCTAGATGATTCTCTGGTTAGTGTGTGTGGCCCCTTTGTGGCTCGAGGGGCTAAGGGGGAAGAAGAGTACCCCTAGCATTGGTTGGGAGGTACCAGTGAAGTCTCATTGGTCGGAAAGAGGGAGTTGCACAGAGCACGCGGGACATCAACTCAGAGCGGGCGATTGGGAAACGATGCGCTTCCTTTATTTTTGCGTGGTAGATTGTTAGTATGATTTATGCTTTCAATTCGGTATGCTTAATCAGGTAAAGAATATGATAGTCTTAGTGTTCTAGTTGATGACTGAAATTTTCCCCGTCACCTTAGGTTAATGTTGATTGATTTACCATGGCCTTCAATGCTTGCATGTCTGATCGTCCTGTGGTTTATTGATTGATATGATTGTGGTTTATTTTTTCCTTCATCCCTAGCTCATCAATCCATGCCTGAGCAGTTGGCTAGGAGCCTGATCTATGGTCGTTTCTTTGGCATTAATAGACCTATGGATCTCAATGCCCTGCTTTTCGATGCATTGATGATGAGTGAAGGATGTTTATGCCCATCCTTCTAACCCTATTTATTGTTCTGGTTGAGTAATTGCCTTGCTCTACGACTTAAATCTACGTTTTTTTTAATATTGCTGAAAAATTTAGCTCTGCGTTTTTATATAATGTTGGATGAATTTATTTATGTGTTGTCTTTTGTTGATGGCACTTACTCCCATTGAACGACGATTTCCTTTTTCTTATTATGCATTTCAATTATTGGAAGGTGATTTTCCATTTTAAGATTGAATTCATGCATTTTAAGACTACAATCTATTTCTTTGGGGAAGGGGTGAATTTTTCCCTGTGAATTGAATTTTCTGACATTTCTTTCTTCCTCCACGAATTGTCGGCACCTCACTCATTAATGGGGGCATTGGGTGGGCATTTTGTTTACCTATATGACTATGATTTTCCACCACTAGTCAAGACGATGATTCACCATTTCCAGAATACTTTCGATGCTTGACTGAGTTTGCATTTCATCTTGTTGCCTGGTGATCTCACCACCTCTCAGGACTACATTTCATTTTACTTTTGGGGAGATTTTTTACCTTGATGAAGACTGAGTTTTGCATTAAAAAATTATTGCTATTTGATTCTTGTTAATTCCCATGATTTTGCAATTAAATGATGTTGTGTTTTTCCTCTTAATGCCCATGGTTTTGCAATTAAATGTGACTCGGTTTTTCTTGTTAATGCCCACGGTTTTTCAATTAAATATGACTGCATTTTTTCCTGTTATCGACCACGTTTTTGCCTTAATTTTTGATTGAGTTTTGCTAATTGTTGGGACCACGAAATTGCGTTAATGTTGACTGTGTTAGCTGTTGGCATGACCATGATTTGGACAGTGATTTTGCTTATATTAAATGATAGCAATGTAAATTTCCTTCTGCCATGTCTGCACAATGATTTTTCTCATATATTAAATGATAGCAATGTAAATTTCCTTCTGGCATGTCTGCACAACGAGTTTTCTCATATATTAAATGATAGCAATGTAAATTTCCTTCTGGCATGTCTGCACTGTGATTTTGTTCTTATATTAAATGATAACAATGTAAATTTCCTTCTGGCATGTCTACACAGTGATTTTGATATTATATTAATGATGGCAATGTAAATTTCCTTCTAGCATGTTTGCACAGCGATTTTGCTTGTATATTAAATGATAGCATTGAAGTTTTCGTTCTAGTGTGTTTTTCACAGTGATTGCTTTGTTTATTATTGACGGCCCATTCTAGATCTTACAATTGTGTAATTAGAAGGTCGTAGTCCACAACAAAAAATTTTCCTCTATAATTTTAATTCAAACTTTATATCTATCATCTCCGGAGAAGATCCAATTGAGAAGCAATTAAAAAGTGATCAAGGAAATCATAATTGAATTAGGATGAATGGGAGATAATTTATAGCATCAAAAATTAACTTGCATAATTACGTTTCGTAAGGAGAGTAGAGATTGAATATCTTGATTGTATACCAGTAAAGAATGATAACTTTAAGAAGGATGTATATAAATAAACAACCAATGTGTGTGTGTGTGTGTGTATACATTAGTTGTTTACGAATTTACAATTTCTTTCAAAGTTAAATCCATCTTAACAATTTCACCACAATACTATAACATAAACTTAATCACTAGAATTTAATTCATGATCACTTGTTAGTGGTGATTAATCTCAGAATGCCAATTTAGATTGTCCTTAATGTTAATTTAAATTAACGTGTATTGACTTAATTGCAAATTAGAATTGTTGAATTCAATGCTAAGATAAAATTGTAAATGGTGACTAATTGAAATTTGACTTACTATCAAATTGGTAATCTATGTTAAATTTAGACTGTCAATATGGACTATTTTAGACGTGATTAATGGTTGGGATGTTGACTAAGTCTTGTGTTGGTTAGCGTCTTCCTTTGGCATCTCATCGACCTGTTGTTGGGGTTGGGGTGTGATTTTCTTATCAGTATTTGGTTCCTAGCGCATCAGACTATCTAGAGTCCTCTGTCTGGATAGATTTTGTTTTCTCCAAGGTTATTGACGCGTCTATCACTTGGGAACGGCATGATTTCCGATGTGGGGATCATGGTGCGCCCTGTGGGATAACGATGAACGAGATCTTGGCCGGAATCGGTGCTTTCTGTGTGAGTGTTTTTTAGCATTGCAAGTTTCTTTTGGCGCATGGGATGAACGCCTTCAGGCGTTTGGTTCATGCGCCTTGAGGTTCTAGTCTTGTTCATCTAGGCCAGGATGGGGATTTTGTCCCTTAGCTTGTAGGCGTGGTCATGTTTGTGTCAGGTGGGTAGTCGTTCCTCCTTGTTATTCTATGCATGTTTTGCCCAGTTTCCCTTGTGCATGTGCGTGGTGTCATAGTATCCTGTTTCCTGGACTGCATGCTTGTGTTCGTCATCAGTGGTGTGGTTAAATTGTTGTCATCATCACCTTCTTTCCCAAAAAAAAAATAAAAAATAAAAATATTGCTTCACTTGTTGTCGTAACGATGGGGTTGTTGCATTGTTGCACTAATATTGAATGAGATCTTTGGCGATATTGATGACACTTTGATTGTCACAACAAAGGGTGGTCAAATGTTGTTGTTGGAATCCAAACTATAAAAGGATCTATCAAATCCATAAGGATACTTGAATTGCATTAATTGCTACTCAGTAATCTACTTCTACTGAAAAAAAGAGAAAGAGATTATTGATTATTACAACCCCAAGTGATAGGTCCAAAACAAAGACTAAAAACATATCCTACAGTATACTTCCAATCATTAATGTCACCAACCCAATCAGAAGTAGTAAAACAAACCAATAAAGGAGTCCCCTTGAGTTGTAATGTATATCAAACTAAATTGTACCCTACATATATCAAAGATCCTTGTTTCCTCTTTCCAATGGCTCAAATGCAGTGTTTGCATATGTTGGGAAACAAGATCAACAACAAAGAAAATATCAAGATGGGTATAAGTCAAGTATGAGAGGATACCAACTAACTAATTTCAAAAGGTGGCATCTACTTTGAGTGTAGTATAGGTGGCAGCAAGTTTGACTCTATACTAGATGGGAGATGGGGTTAATTTACAATATTCCATGTGAAAGTAAAGAACAATTTCACATGCATACTTACACTGAAAAAGGGAAATTCATTCTCAAACTTGGCAGAAAACTCATTCATTTGAGTTTTTGTAGAGGCTACTACCTACTTCTATTGTTGCTTCCATTTACCCTTCTTCTTATCTAGATATCATAGTTCATAATGATCATGCTTATGAAAACTGAAGCACTTGATTTTGCTCAATTTTGTCTTTCCTGGTTGTGAGGTTGACTCCTCAATTTTTTCCTTTCCCTTGTTGGGTCCTTTATCTCTTCCCTTATTTGGTTAACCAAATAAATCTAGGTTATCTTCACCATATTTCTTTTCGTCATTTGACTGCATCCAAGTCTCCTTCTAGATATAGCCATCCCAAAGCGTCTCAAAGTTAGGAATATTTTCCTGAGAACAAATACCTTTGAAAAATAGTTCCCATGAAACTGGGAAACCATTTAGTTCCACGTTCACTAGCTCTACATATTCAACCTTCTCCCCAACTTCTACAAGTTTATCACAAATTTGTGTGATCTTCATAAGGTAACTGATGATTTTTTGTTATCTAATCATCACTATGGATATGAGTTTGTTTCACAATATCATCTTCATGTTTATGTTATGATTATGGTAGAGACTAACTAGAGCATCAAACATTTCCTTCATTATCTTATTCTCGGATACATGAGGGATCATATGATCCTTTACGACATATAATATTATTTGTTTGGCTTTCACTACCCTCTTGTTGTGAGCTACCAACTCCTGTGGATTTGTAGGAAAAGTAGAAACATGCTTGACAGTATCCCAGATATCATTCTCTTATAGTAAGAGTGTAACCCTCACCTTCCTTGATAAGAAATTTGAGGCACCATACAATATTTACTCAACCTTGAGGCTATCTAATTCCATATCTAAGAACTATTGCACAAGCTCCTAAATAGAGATTTAAATCTTTGAAACCCTATCGTTGTTGGTCCTTATTCCCTATAGGTGATTTACCACTGCAATGTAGAATCTCAATTAGAGAAATATGCTCTAATACCATGTGAAAATTCTATCCCTAGGTGACTAAAGTCCTTATGATCTCAATAAAAAAAGTATATTGTTGAATTTTAGACCATAGCATTAATCACACAATAGCTGGAAATCAAATATCAGAAGAATAAAAATTAATTTCGCACAACACATGTAATTACACCTTTGAAAATATATTTTCATTCCTTCAAAAAAATTACAAAGAAACATCCACAAGTTGCCCCCAAAAAAGTATTCCACAGATACCAAATAACACCTCTAAGTGGAACAACATACTGGGAGAGTATGACTTGTTGTATGGTTGTGCAACCTATCCATATAGAATATACAAATGCTAGTACAATTATGTATGTATTATTTTAAGGATCTGTATGACCATACAAAACTACAAGGGATTGTGTGCTACCAGAAATTCCTCTTTCCTAGTTTCCTACTCTCTCTCCCTCTTTGTCACTCAAAATTCTCAACTTCTCAATTGTTCTCATGTGTACTCTCTATCTTGACCCATATTTATAGTTTTAGACCAAAAACCTATTCTATTTTTTATATTACTCCTATTCTGAGTTATGCATGCATGAAACACACTTTTTAGACTCAACTGCTAAAAAAAGACACTCACTTTTTAACTAAAGTGAATTACAAAATAGAATTACTTTTCGAAAATATCTCCTACTACTTGCACATTCACACTAAACCTATGCAGAAGTTCATGTGTGAGCTATAATTATCAACATTGAATTTTCAGAGAATTATGTTGATGGGGTGTTGGAACAATACTTTTTGTAGGTTCATCACACCTACGGATAATCTATAGATGGTTAGCCAATAGTCAACTAAAAGAGTCAACTAGGACATTGACTAAGGAGACAACTAGGATACCAATTGAATCATCAACTAAGAATTCAAATAGTCAAGTGGTATTACAAAACAATCCACTGGTGTGCAGAACAAGGTAGAAATTAAGGATTTCATTGTGCACCAGAAGTTAATTACATATCGGTGCTATATAAAATGGTTGTATGGGTCAATCTATGTCATGGTGAATGCAATGTGAATGCATTGTGTATGGAATCCCTTTGGTTTCTTCAAGTTATCTGTATGTTGAGTTATGCTCAGTGGTTCTTAAGTGGCATAACAATGTCTTTAGACACCACCTCTCTCTTGGAATACTAGTTCTCTTATCTACCTAATCCTCTTATAATTCTAAAATAGACAAGACCCTCTAGCATCCCATATTGAGTCTTCTTGCAACTTGAGCAAAGATGAGGAGCTCATGATATTCAATCAAAATGCCTAGCTTGGTTGTAAGTCATCAACTCAACAGAACCAAATGCTTCAATTGTAGATCTTACCTTGGCCCTTTATCATTGGGTTACACATTGTTAGAAGATCCCTCCTAGTGGGATGTTGCAACAAAATGTGCTATGTTGGAGTATACTATGTGTTAGGGTGGAAATGAAAATGTGGGTCTCATAAATACGATCTATAATAAGAGGATGGTTGGAAAGGATATTAGTACAATGCCTAGGATATTGCATCCTAATGTTCAAGCCACGCCTAGTATTCTATTAGTCATATGCAAACCCACCACCAACCCTATGGAATCCCTAATGTCATAATAATTTAGATGGTAAACTCAAGCGATAATTTTCTTAAAAAGTGTAATGTTATTATTACAAAGAGAATTGGAAAACATCATGAACTATATATCCATTCAAATGTTAATAATGTTTGAAAAATGCACAAGTTCTTGAAAATCCATTTCTTGGTCTCAAGAGGATGTTAGCCAATTCCAGGGTCAATAAATAGTTGGATGATATCACTTTTTAATATGTAAATATTTCACAACCTCCTTACTATATCAATGTTGTATTTTTCATGCTTACAAGCCTTATACTATTCAGTAAGATTAATTAGTCACCCACAAGCATGACCAATGAAAGAAAGAATTGTAGCTAGAGAAAGAAATAAACAAATAAAGAAAGGGATGTATCTAGGGAAAGGGATGTTGGCTCTTTGGTCCTAAAATTGTGAAGTAGGTTTCTAAATTCATTAAGTCCATTGTCAATATCAATGTTTGCATCTCTAAACATAGTTACCAACATAATGAGAACCATGACCTCAAAATGAGAACTCTGGCCCTTAAAACCCATATTTTTGCATAAAAAAACATGAAAATCAACCCCCAAATCAAAAAGTGGTGCTACTGATAGCACCATTTTTTGTAACCGAGTCAAAATTACAATTTTTTTCAAGCATGGGCTTAAAGTATCAAATGGATTCTCAAAAAAACTTTAAAATCAACCCCCAAATCAAAAAGTGGTGCTACCGATAGCACCATTTTTTGTAACCAGGTTAAAATTACAACTTTTTTCAAGCATGGGCTTAAAGGATAAAACGATTGATCAAAAAAACTCTAAAATCAACCCCTAAATCAAAATGTGGTGCTACCGATAGCACCAATTTTTCTGACTAGGTCAAAATTACAACTTTTTTCAAGCATGGCCTTAAAACATAAAATAATTGCTTAGAAAAATCTTGAAATCAACACCTAAGTAAAAATATCATGCTACCAGCCCCCCGGGGGGCAGCTCAATTGGCAAGTGCCATGAAAATGAAGTTCCATGAGGTTTCGAGTTCAATTCCCCCCGACTTACCTTGTGTGCCGCATAAGGGGCATCGTGGGCACACCTGGACGTTATAGTGGTAGCGGTTGGATAGCACGGCCACGTGTAACGCGAGCACATGCCCAACTAGTTGCTAATTCCTCCAGACACACACACACACAAAAAAAATGATGCTACCTAAAGTAAAATGTTTTTTTTTTCTAAACGCTAAAATTACAGCTAATTATGACCTAATTCAAATTGTGGCCTTGACAACAAATCTCTACAGAAATAAATTAAAAAACCCAAAATTAGATCCTAAATGGTCACTTGAAAATTTATTTACTAACTTCTTCTTTTTTTTTTCTTAAATTTACATTAAAAAATAAATAAAGAGAAAACCTTCAGAAATATGTATTTTTTAATCAAGACAAAAACACATTTAAAAAAATATATTCAAAATCAAAATTAAAAAAAAAAAACAACAACAAAACTTAACAAAATGGTGAAAACCAAAGAAAAACTAAAAAGAAATGACAAAAATTTAAAATTTGATCGGAAAACAATAATTTAAAACAAAATTTCGATTTTTTTTTTTAAACAAAAAAATAACTTCAAACTTAAAAAACAAAAAAAATAATAGAAAGAAAAACCAAATAAACAAAAATCAATAAAATATTTTAAGAAAAAACATCTAAAATAAAACATATTTAACTAAAATAAATTAAAAAAACTCTTTTTAGGTAAATATATTAAAAAAATATTTACATATAAGTTTTAATATATAAAACATATAATTATATATGTTTTATATATTAAAACATAATATATGTTCTATAATATATATATATATATATATGTGTGTGTGTGTGT
>JZKD02S1745609.1:583212-597966 GCA_000966675.3 Picea glauca | reverse complement strand
GAAGGATCAATTTCTAGGTACAAACCTTTATTATCATAAACAAAATCAAAATTTCAAAGTTCCAAATTTACATTTAAAAACATTAAAAATAATATTGAATAAAATTTAAATAATTTTTTATAGTATTCTTTAAGTAAAAAGTGTTATAGCATTATATAAATTACTATAAATCTTGGTACAATGTGATAATATTCTATAAATTACTAAATCTCATGTTGTGGTCGGTAGGACTCGTGATATATAACATCTACTTTATTCTACTATATTTTTATATTTTTATACGTGCATTTCATTTCCTTTGGTGCAATAGCTTAATATATATAGTTTTGTACTTAACCAATTTCTCATTTCTTTTTTAGTGTACTTTATCTTTCTCGTTACTTAGTCATTTTTCCGAAAGTTGTGAACCTGGGTATAGTGAAGCTTGTGAATTCCACTGGTCTGAGGTCTAATTGCAAATGACGTAAGTGCTCTCTGTAAAATGTGTATCACGGAATTGTTGGGTGCAAAATGTATATGACAGAAGTGTTGGGTGCAACATGTATAAAATGTGTATCATGGAATTGTTGGGTGAAAAATGTATATGACGGAAGTGTTGGGTGCAAGATGTATATCACAGAACAGGCGAGACATGAACAATGAAAAATAAAAATAAATATGAATAATTAATTAAATAAACTTTAACAAAACATTATCATATATTAATAATGAATACGATATTTAATATTAATATTATAGAATATATATCATTAATTTTACTTTGTAGTTTATTAATTAATATTAATATAAAATAGTATATACAAGTATATATCCATTTTAACTCTAGAGTCAAGACAGATCAATTTCTAGGTACAAACCTTTATCATCATAAACAAAATCAAAATTCCAAAATTTCAAATGTACATTTAATGTTTAGGTTGGACTCGCGATAAATAAGCATGACTATAAATGTGATCCCGCTAAGCATGACTATAAATGTGAACCCGCTAGTCCGTCAACCCACGAGTCTGGAATTGTTGGGTGAAAAATGTATATGACGGAAGTGTTGGGTGCAATATGTATATCACAGAACAGGAGGGACACGAAAAATGAAAAATAAAAATAAATATGAATAATTAATTGAATAAATTTTAACAAAACATTATCACATATTAATAATGAATACAATATTTAATATTTCATTTTTTTAGTAAAAAGGGGGAGGATCCTATTGTATTAACTGTGCAGGCTTACAAAAACGTTTGGAATGTCAACTGTCTCGCCAAAGAAAAAGAAACCGGGACAGCTGACTTCCTGTGCATCTTGTTTCAAAAAATAGACTGCCATTTATCCTGCCCGAAGGAAACCAGGGCATATGGCAGCCATTAGTGTGAAAATGTTCCCTTAGCTTACTACTTACAACATATTGAAACTTTGACAGAGCTAGAGCCCTAGTTCTAATCAAAACAGAAGCTCTAACCAGAAACATTAACTGTATCAATTACCCAGTGGTTTCAATATCTCCTCCATTCTTTCCCACTCTGGCTGGAAGTGTGAAGGGTTGTGCACATGTTAGGCACCATCGTCCTAGTGACATGTTGGAGTAGTCATCATACAACATGTCTAAGCATTGGTTGATTTGGAAGCTCTGGTGGATTTGGTCTTCCACTAGGCTTCTCGTTTCAAATATTAGCTCCAAGTGTTCTGAGTGGAGGAATGGCAGTTGGACACACCATACTTCCTGCATGATAGAGAGGGGATGTGGCATAGGATCTGTGCCTCCCTCCCTCACCCGACTATCCTTTGCCTCTTCTATTTCATGCCTATCTTGTTGTCCTTGTTGATCATTCTGGTGGCCCGCGTCCCTGCGGAATTCACCTGCTGCTGAAGTCGTTTTCACGTCCACATCTTCCGGGATTTCTTCTACGACATAGCAAGTGGTGGGTTCCTCTGTTTGTTCACCTTCCTTATGAATGTGCGGCGTCCCTGTGGCCCATATCTTAGCCTCGACCGGAAAGCAGGTTGGCGGATTCCAGTTATCGGGAACTGTAAAGAGGAGATGTTCCCGGGGAACCTGGATGGGTTCTTCCAGAGAAACCTCCTCCACATAGGCCATGGGAGGTGACCTAGGCTTCCTGGTTCTGTGAATTCTCTGCGTCCGAGCCATGGACAGTGCCCTCTCAAATCTTTGGTGTCTCTTCCGACAAGCATCGAAATCATACCAGGCTCTGCCTCTGCGAGGTCGTCCACTTTCCCTCGACATGTATATGAGCAGAGCAATGACCAGAACTTCAACGGGGTGGCTACCTCTGCACCACCGCTCAGAAATTTCAGACTTAGGTGGGTCGAATTCAAAATGCATTGTCTCCCATTCAGAATTGCTAATAAATATGAGGGTGATCATGACAGGATTAGCCATTAAGGCTATCCCCCTAGTGCCCTGTGCGTTTGTCCTCTTCACATGCGTGCTCGGGCTCTTCCCATGGGAGTGGCTGCTCGGGCTTGCTCCCATATTAATGGTGAGGAGATGGGAGTTGGTGGCCTATATTTAAGGCCCTATCAGGCTCTTTACTGATGCAGGAGCATCGAAAACTCATCAAGTGAGCCAGTGTGCAGCGGAAGACAGCTGGACAGCGCCAGCACAAATTTTGAAACACCTTGATATTGTCGCATCAAACATTAATGTGTAGAGTTAATGAAGCGCACCTTGTATATTGTAATGGACCTTGAGCGGATAGCTCTTGTCCTTAGGTAGATGAGGCATTTAATAGATTTAATGTAAAGTAGATAGAATATTTAATTCTAGATTTGATAGCTTAAAGCTCGAGAGGGAAACGGGATATAGAAACCCTCCTTTGTACATTGTAATATTATGAAGCAGAAGAGAAGAGCAGAGTAGAGAAGTGTATGAAGAACCTCCATGTACAGATATTGAATTAATAGAAAGCTTTGATTCAATTCCATGGTTGTGTTATTCTCTGTGTATTGATGATATTATGCTCATGAATGTTTGCTTCTTGTTATACATTTTCTTTTATATGCTGTGTATATGATTTCATGGTTGAAGTGAAGTCTATGAGAACAAGGAGTTAGTTTCAATTGTTTCTCTATCTTGTACCAAAGAATTCCTGCAAGGAGTGCAGTTGAATTTGTCCGCAAAGAGTGCGTGACTGCAGGGTTCAAGTAGGGATAACTTTTGTTCTAAGTTCCAAGAAGTGCATATTTGGCACCGGAGTCGTGCAAGGCATGTGCAGGCTGGACAAAAACTCAGAGTTGCGATTCTGAGGAAAGAAATTGAAGGATTTCTGCTGCAGGAGTGCGCAGGATCGAAGACTTCAACACTTAGCGTGTTTGAAGATTTGTCGCAAGGAGTGCATGCAAGAACTTCTTCCTGAGGGAATTGAAGTCATCGAAGCTCAGGAGGGATAGGCCTTCAAGGTTGTTGAAGGGTAGCGAAGAGAAGTTGCATGAGCAGGTTGAACAGAAGAGTCGTAGGTTGGCAAACAAGTATCATGGAGAGACATTTCTTATTCGTGGATTGTGCAGGAAAAAAAAAAAATGGACAGACGAATTTCTCCAAGGAGATTTCGAGAAGCTCCGAGGGCCATTGGATATTTCGGAGGTGCAAGAAGGATACAGTGCAGAAGCAGAAGAAGTTCGAAGCTGGGAAGGGCAGGAGCCGTCGATCGAAATCACGAGGAGCGCGGATTCTACTCGTGGACCGGCATATTGGGAGTTCGTGAGGTAAGACTCCAACCTTACGCAACGAAAGTCGCAAGAGTGCGAGGTGCGACATTCCGACAGCTACGTAAGCAGCGTGGGCACCAAGTGATAGTGGAAGACAGGTGGCATAGCCATCAGAGGTTCGACGTCTCGGATATCGGGAGTCGATGAGGAGAAGATTCAACCTCGCGAGTAGCGAAGTCGCGAGGAAGCGAGATCGTGGATCTCAGCATTTTGACGCATCGGGTATCGGAGGTTGGAATCCCGAGTGGTTGGTATCGCGAGTTGCGAAGATGCGATAAGACCAAAGTCCCGATAGCAGAGGGAGGAAGTCATCGTTGACTGACGCATCGAGTCTCGGGGATTCAAGAGCCCAAAGGATAGACAGCAAATTCGCAAGCTACGAGTTCCGATTTTCCCGACAGTGAACAAAGGGGAAGGCGTGCGAAGAAACTGTGGGTGCAGATCTTCCGATTGGATGATAGAAGAACCGAGAAGTTATTTGGGCCATGGAAAAGAGAAGGTCCTAGAAGGGGCGATCGTGCTCCGAGGAGTGCGGTTGGCGACAGAGTGGTATCAGAGCGGGATTATCTTTTGTTTTCTGTAACAGAAGAGAAAGAGTAAATTCACCATTCCGCCCAGAAGAGAGAGACAGTCACCAGACCTAGAGGACAGGGAGGTGCGAAGAAGAGGTAGGCTGGCAGGAAATCCAGAAATGGAGCGGCAGATGAGAGATCTCCGAGCGAGGCTCGAGGAGATGGAGACAGCACAAAGATGCGAAGTTGGTGCAGGGGATCTTAGTGATTCCGAAGTTGAAGAGGAAGCTAGACGTGAAGAAGAGGTCATAGAAGAGGATGCATCAACCGAGCAGTTGATTAAAGCTATCGCCAGGACGGGTGCGAAGGCGAAAATGGACATTCCAGTATATGAGGGAAATCTGGATGCAGAGGATTTATTGGACTGGATCCAAGCTCTTGACACATACTTCGATTATGAAGGTGTGGAAGAAGATAAGAAAGTCAAGCACGTTGTTACGCACTTGAAAGGACATGTATCATTGTGGTGGGATGAGCTACAGGCTGACAAACACTGCAAAGGAAAGCAGAAGATTAAAAGCTGGGATCGAATGATCACGAAGATGAAGGCGAATTTCATCCCAAGGGATTATCAAATCACTCTGTTCAGGTGAATGCAGAACTTGAGACAGAAGTTGATGACGGTAAAGGAGTATACCGAAGAATTCTACAAGCTCAACATCAGAGCAGGTCATCGGGAGAGCAATGATGAGAAGGTTGCCAGATATCCGAATGGTTTGAGATATGACACTCAGGATGAGTTAAGCATGGTTACCATCAGGACGGTGGAGGATGCTTACCAGATGGCTCTGAAAGTCAAAGAGAAGCTGAGCCGCAAGAAGGGACAGCGAGGGCGAGGCAGGAGTCAGCCCAGAGGTAAGGCAGTTGCCCAAGAGAAATTCTAGAAGCCAAAGGAGGAATGGAAGAAACCTCAGGGTAAAGCTGAAAAAGGTGGAACCTCACAGAGGCAGTCGTATGTTGAGCCGAGAGGACAGCAAAATGATCAGCCAGAAGATTATGCTGACACAAATACTTTTCCTCGTACTAGAGATAGATGAAGAGGCCGAGGTGGAATTATCACATGTTTTACATGTGGGAAGAATGGACATAAGTCATTTGAGTGTCCAGAAAAGAAGAAGGATAGTGGGGAAGCTCACATCACTGAAGCACAGAGGCGTGATGTTGAGAATGAAGACACAGGAAGTGGGAAGTCACTAACGGTGTACAAAGTTCTCTTAACACCCGAGAAGAAGGTGGAGGACACGACTTAGAGGACCAGACTTTTCAGAACCACATGCAAGATCAAGGATAGGAAATGCAAGGTTATCGTGGATAGTGGTAGCACTGACAATCTCGTTTCAACCGAGATGGTAGAAAAACTAGAGCTGGAGACAACTAATCACCTGAGTCCATATAAAGTTTCATGGCTACAGAAGAGACATCAGGTGAGTGTCACTAAACATTGTTTAGTTGAATTCAAAATAAGTGGATATAAAGATAAAATTTTGTGTGATGTTATTCCCATGGATGTATGTCATTTATTGTTGGGTAGACCATGGCAATATGACAGAAATGTGGTTCATGATGGGAGAATGAACACATATACTTTAGAGAAAGATGGGAAGTCACATACGTTGCTTCCGATAAAAGATAAAGAGGTGAAGCCGGAAGTAAGCAACACAATACTTCTCATGAGTGGGAAGGAGCTTCTTACAGAGATGGAGAAGAAAGAAGATCCACAATTCTTTGTGGTCAGAAAGCCAAGGATTGTTCTGACTAGCACAAGAGTGGATGATTTACCAGATGAGATTCAGGAACTGCTGTAAGAGTTCGCCAACATCATCGTGGATAAATTACCTCATTCGTTGCCACCGATGAGGAGTGTGAGTCATCACATTGACCTCATACCAGGAGCTAGTTTGCCGAATAAAGATGCGTACAGGTTGATGCCATAGGAAAACGAAGAGGTCAAGAGCCAGGTCCAAGATTTATTGGACAAAGGATTGGTTAGAGAAAGCCTGAGTCCATGTGTTGTTCCAACAGTGCTCAGTCCGAAGAAAGACAGAGGCTGGAGGATGTGTACCGACTCAAGAGCGATCAACAAAATTACCATCAGGTACAGATTTCCACTGCCGAGAATGGATGATCTGATGGATTGCCTGAGTGGGGAAAATTATTTTTCGAATATTGCTCTCAAGAGCGGATATCATCAGATTCGCATGAGGGAGGGTGATGAGTGGAAGACAGCATTCAAGACAAACGAGGGTTTGTACGAATGGCTGGTCATGCCATTTGGTTTGACAAACGCGTCGATCACATTCATGAGGCTGATGAATGAAGTCCTAAGGGAATTCATCGAGAAATTTGTCATCGTGTATCTGGACGACATACTGATTTACAACAAATCAGAGGCTAAACATCTGAAGCATTTGGCCATTGTGATGAGGAAACTACAACAGGAGAAGTTGTTGATAAATATGAAGAAGTCCTCATTTATGAAGACATAACTCATTTACTTGGGTTTTGTTATTTCAGTGAATGAGTTGAAGATGGATCCAAGTAAGGTGGATGTGATTAAGAATTGGCCATCACCGAGAAATATTTTCGAGGTGAGGAGTTCCATGGTTTGGCTAGTTTCTACCGAAAGTTCATCAGGAATTTCAATGGAATTAGCACAGCAATGATGGACACGGTGAAGAAGTGACATAAGACTTTTCATTGGACAGTCGAGGCTGAAAGGAGCTTCAATCTGTTGAAGCGGAAGATCATGGAACGACCAATGTTGGTGTTGCTAGATTTTCAGAAGACATTTCAGGTGAAATGCGATGCAAGCGGATATGCCATAGGAGCGGTCTTAAGTTAGGAGGACAGACCAATTGCATATTTTAGCGAGAAACTGGATGAAGTAAAGCTGAAATACTCCATGTATGATAAGGAGTTTTATGCTATCATACAGGCACTGAAAAAGTGGAGGCATTACTTAATCCCAAAAGAATTTGTTCTGTATAGTGATAATCATGTATTGCAGTTTGTGAGTCAACAGGAGAAGCTGAATCAGAAACATGCAAAATGGGTAGAGTATATGCAGAATTTTACATTTGTAATTAAAAACATCTTGGGTACTGCTAACAAAGTGGCTGATGCTTTGAGCAGGAAATGTTTATTGCTGCAGGAGTTCTGAGTCAAAACATTGGGTTTTGAAAATCTCAGAGACATGTACGCAGAAGATGCAGATTTTGCAGAAGCGTATGAAGCAGCTGAGAACCTAGTCCTCAGGGATAGAAGCCCATGGATAGATTATATGATCCAGGAGGGATTGTTATTTAGAGGCAATCAACTGTGTATTCTGAATTGCTCCATGAGGGATAATCTGTTGAAGGAGAAACACAGTGGTGGATTGGCCGGACATTTTGGCCATGAAAAAACATTCGCGAAGCTGAGCGAATCATATTTTTGGTCAGGCATGCGAGCAAAGGTCAAGAGATTTGTTGACAGATGTCGGATTTGTTAGCATTCGAAGGGGAGAAAGCATAATGCAGGGTTGTATCAACCATTGCCCATACCAGAGAGGCCATGGGAGGCGATTAGCATGGATTTTGTATTGGGTTTGCCGAGGACGCAAAGAGGTGTTGATTCCATCCTTGTAGTAGTGGACAGGTTTTCAAATATGGCACATTTCATTCCATGCCAGAAGACCAGCGATGCGACGCACATCGCGAATTTGTTTTTCAAGGAGATTGTGCGACTTCATGGATTGCCAAAAAGCATAGTCTCGGACAGGGATATGAAATTCATAGGTTATTTTTGGAGGACGCTATGGAAGAAGCTAGGAACTAACTTGGCGTTTAGTTCTGCTTACCATCCTCAGACAGAAGAACAGACGGAAGTAGTCAATAGAAGTCTGGGAGATTTATTGAGAAGCTTGGTGATAGAGCACCACAGCAGCTGGGACAATGTGTTGCCACAGGTAGAGTTCGCGTACAACGATTCAATGAATCAGAGTACAGGGAAGAGTCCATTTCATATTTTATATGGGACACAACTGAGAGGAGTATCTGAACTGAGAGTGTCAGAATAGACTGCTACTAGCAGTGCTAGTGTGGAATAATTTGCTGAGGCAATGAAAGAACTTCACAGCGAGGTGAAGCAATGACTGATAAATTCAAATCAGGAGTACAAGCACAAAGCCGATCAGCGAAAGAGACAACTTCAGTTTGAAGTTGGCGATCTAATTCTGGCACACTTGAGGAAGGAAAGGTTCCCGAGGGGAACATACAATAAATTGAAAATGAAGAAAATCGGACCTTGCAGAGTCCTGAAGAAATTCGGAGAGAACGCTTATGAAATTGAGTTGCCGGATGGCATCGGGATATCTTCGATATTCAATATTTCAGACTTATATCCATATAAGGCTGAAGAAGTAGGAGTTGGAAATGATGAGTAGCCAGAATTCCAGTGGCGGGAGCAGATGCCGATTGCAGAGAAGCCGCAGATGGAGTACATACTGGACAAGAGAGTGGGTAAGAAGACCAAGAGGAAAGAATACTTTGAGTATCTGGTCAAGTGGAAGAATCATCCAGTGGAAGATGCCAGCTGGGAAACTGAAGAAATGATACAAAAGCATGGACAGACCGTGCAGGAGCTCATGGACAGGAGCCCATGAAATTTTTCAAGTGAGGGAGTATATGATGCAGGAGCATCGACAACTCATCAAGCGAGCCAGTGTGGAGCGGAAGACAGCTGGACAACGCCAGCACAACTTTTGAAACACCTTGATATTGTCGCTTCAAACATTAATGTGTAGAGTTAATGAAGCGCACCTTGTATATTGTAATGGACCTTGAGCGGATAGCTCTCGTCCTTAGGTAGATGAGGCATTTAATAGATTTAATGTAAAGTAGATAGAATATTTAATTCTAGATTTCATAGCTTAGAGCTCGAGAGGGAAACGGGATATAGACACCCTCCTTTGTACATTGTAATATTATGAAGCAGAAGAGAAGAGTAGAGTAGAGAAGTGTATGAAGAACCTCCATGTACAGATATTGAATTAATAGAAATATTTGATTCAATTCCATGGTTGTGTTATTCTCTGTGTATTGATGATATTATGCTCATGAATGTTTGCTTCTTGTTATACATTTTCTTTTATATGCTGTGTATATGATTTCATGGTTGAAGTGAAGTCTGTGAGAACAAGGAGTTAGTTTCAATTGTTTCTCTATCTTGTACCAGAGAATTCCTGCAAGGAGTGCAGTTGAATTTGTCCGCAAGGAGTGCGTGACTGCAGGGTTCAAGTAGGGATAACTTTTCTTCTAAGTTCCAAGAAGTGCAGATTTGGCACTGGAGCCATGCAAGGCGTGCGCAAGCTGGACAAAAACTCAGAGTTGCGATTCTGAGGAAAGAAATTGAAGGATTTATGCTGCAGGAGTGCACAGGATCGAAGACTTCAACACTTGGCGTGTTTGAATATTTGCCGCAAGGAGTGCATGCAAGAACTTCTTCCTGAGGGAATTGAATTCGTCGAAGCTCATGAGGGATAGGCCTTCAAGGTTGTTGAAGGGTAGCGGAGAGAAGTTGCATGAGCAGGTTGAAAAAAAGAGTCATAGGTTGGCGAACAAGTCTCGTGGAGAGACATTTATTGTTCATGGATTGCACAGGAAAAAAAAAAAAAAAAACGGATGGACAAATTTCTCCAAGGAGATTTCGCGAAGCTCCAAGGGCCACTGGATCTTGAGGAGGTGCAAGAAGACTACAGTGTAGAAGCGAAAGAAGTTCGAAGCTCGGAAGGGAAGGAGTCGTCGATCAGAATCACGAGGAGCGCGGATTCTACTCGTGGATCGGCATATCGGGAGTTCGTGAGGTAAGACTCCAACCTTACGCAATGGAATTCGCGAGAGTGCGAGGTACGACATTCCGACAGCTACGTAAGCAGCGTGGGCCACAAGCGATAGTGGAAGACATGTGGCATAGCCATCGGAGGTTCGGCGTCTTGGATATCGGGAGTCTACGAGGAGAAGATTCAACCTCGTGAGGAAGCGAGATCGCGGATCTCGGCATTTCGAAGCATCGTGTATCGGAGATTGGAATCCCGAGTGGTTGGTATCGCGAGTTGCAAAGACGCGATAAGACCGAAGTCCCGATAGCGGAGGGAGGAAGTCAGTGTTGACTGACGCATCGGGTCTCGAGGATTCGAGATCCCAAAGGATAGATAGCAAATTTGCGAGCCGCGAGTTCTGATTTTCCCGACAGTGAACAAAAGGGAAGGTGCGCGAAGAAACTGTGGGCGCAGATCTTCCGATTGGAAGATAGAAGAACCGAGAAGTTCTTCGGGCCGTGGAAAAGAGAAGGTCTTGGAAGGAGCGATCGTGCTCCGAGGAGTGCGGTTGGCGACATTTACCATGTCGCTTGGTTGCGCTACGTGGCACCCCATCCCGGGGAATACGATATTTAATATTAATATTATAGGATAGATATCATTAATTTTACTTTATAGTTTATTTATTAATATTAATATTAAATAGTATATACAAGTATATATCCATTTTAACTCTAGAGTCAAGAATGATCAATTTGTAGGTACAAACCTTTATTATCATAAACAAAATCAAAATTCCAAAATTTCAAATTTACATTTAAAAACATTAAAAATAATATTGAATAAAATTTAAATAATTGTTTATACTATTTTTAAAGTAAAAAGTGTTATAGCATTATATAAATTACTATAAATTTTGGTACAATGTTATAATATTTTATAAATTACTAAATCTCATGTTGAGGTCGATCAGACTCATGATACATGAGAATGATTATAAAGTCCGCCAACCCGCAAGACCGGAAAAATGTATATGATGGAAGTGTTGGGTGCAAGATGTATATCACAGGGGACATGAAAAATGAAAAATAAAAATAAATATGAATAACTAATTGAATAAAATTTAATAAAACATTATCACATTAATAATGAATACGATATTTAATATTAATATTATAGGATAGATAAACAAAAAACATTGATTTTTATATAATAAAAAGTACCATATATGTCATGATCTGATTGCATAACAGATTGGAGGCCTTATTTTCGACTTCATTATTCCCAATGTTTTATATATTAGCATATCCAACGTTTTGATCGTATACAGTCTTTTTGAATCATATATTTTTTTATGCATTGCTTGAAGGTGGATTAATGCTAGCATTAGGTCGAATGTTTGTCTTAGCATTTTTTGCTAGCTAAATTTATCCCAATGTTTGATATTCTAGCATATCCAAGGTTTGTCTTTTTATTATTATTATTAATTACTTAACGTACGTAAATAGGCCTTCCACATGCATTCTTTCCTAAATGTTTACATAGCACGGGGCCTTTGGACGGTTTTGACATCCTTAAATGTTTACCTAACAGGCCTCAAAGCCTTAAATGTTTACTTAACATCCGTGTTACAATACATTTTCCTCTAATTTTTGGATACAATCTTGTCTGTAGTGAATTTGGGCAGTTAGACTTGTTCTTGCAGTTTGCAGGGTTGAGATCCTACGCCCTTGTTTGCTTCAACTTTGCAAGGTTGGTTTCCGACATCCGCAGTTGGACCTATTGTTCTGTATAACAAGATGCAACAAATATAGTCCCACAAAAATGTGAGAATGTCGTTGGGGGTAGAAATTGGGATTTTATCTGCTTCATATGCTATGAAAACTATAGTTTCATAGGAAAATTGTACACTAATGGAATGTATATTTCTGGTAAGTCCAATGTCTTCAACCCTGATGCCTTTAAAACGACATATCATTCCTTTTAAGACATGATATGTACATCGAAGTGTGGCATGAACATGTGGGAGCATGGTGGACCGATTTACTTTGTTTCTAAAAGTAAGCAGGTTATATAAATGTAATAGTATTTAAAGAAGTATTGTAAATGCCCTACCTTGGTTTTTAACAGGGCACATTTTTTAATTAAGTTTACTTCAACTGAAATTTAGGAAATTACTGACTGAAATTACTATAATTGCATTTTTGAGTTGTTGGGTTAATCTTCGTGCCTCGGAAATTTAGAAATTTTGCATGGTTTATAACCTTAGTGTTTCAAAAATTTAAAAGTTTTTTGATGTGTTGTTTCAGAAAAATTTTCAAGGTGTATAATCTTGGTGTCTTAGAAATTTAGAAATTTTTCATGGTGTATAAACTTAGTGTTTCTGTGTATAAATTACTATAAATCTTATTAAAATGTTATATTATTCTCGAGTGACTTACTTCCATTTTTAAAAGTAATCATTTTATACAAATGCAATAGTATTTAAAGAAGTATTGTAAATGCCCTACTGATTTTTATCAGGGTGCATTTTTTAATCAAATTTACTTCAACTAAAATTTAAGAAATTATTGATTGTAATTGCATATTTGAGTCGTTGGGTCTTTATAATCTTGGTATGAAATAATTTTTTTCAAGGTGTATAATCTTGGTGTCTCAAAAATTTAGAAATTTTGCATAGTGTATAATCTTTCTATTTCAAAAATTTCAGAAAGTTTTTCAAGGTGTATAATCTTGGTGTCTCAGAATTTTAGAACTTTTTCATGGTGTATAAACTTAGTGTTTCCGTTTATAATCTTGGTGCCTCAAAAATTTAGAAATTGTTCATGGTGTATAATCTTAGTGTTTCAAAAAATTTAAAGTTTCAGGTGTTGGTGTTTCAGAAATTATTTCAAAAAATTTAAAAGTTTTTTAGGTATTGTTTCAGAAATTATTTCATAAATTCAAAAAAAAAATTCAAGGTGTATAATCTTGGTGTCTCGGAATTTTAGAAATTTTTCATGGTGTATAAACTTAGTGCTTCCATGCATAATCTTGGTTCCTCAAAAATTTAGAAATTTTTCATGGTGTATATTCTTAATGTTTCAAAAATTTAAAAGTTTCATTTAAACATTTTATCAAAACAAAATCAAAATCCCAAAATTCCATTTAAAAACATTAAAAATAATATTGAATGAAATTTAAATAATTGTTCATACTATTCTTTAAGTAAAAAGTGTTATAGAATTATATAAATTACTATAAATCTTGGTAAAATGTTATAATATTCTATAAATTACTAAATCTCATGGTAAGCGCCAACCAGAGCATCGTCTCACATCTATTTTATTCTACTATATTTTTATACGTGCATTTCATTTCCTTTGGTGCAATAGCTTAATATATATAGTTTTATGTGTATTTATCATCTTATAATTGTAGGGTGAAACTTATCTATTACAGTTGTGAATACACTAACCCTTCTTTTCTGTATTCTATATTTAACCAATTTTCGTTTTCACTTTTCCATGTACTTTATCTTTCTCGTTACTTAGTCGTTTTTCACAAATTTGTGAACCCGGGTATAGTGAAGCTTGCGAGTTCCAGTGGTTCATGTGTACCACGAAATTGTTTGGTGGAAAATGTATATGTATATGACGGAAGTGTTGGGTGAAAGATGTATATCATGGAACAAGTTGGACATGAAACATGAAAAATAAAAATAAATATGAATAATTAATTGAATAAAATTTAACAAAACATTATCACATATTAATAATGAATATGATATTTAATATTAATATTATAGGATACATATCATTAATTTTACTTTATAGTTTATTTATTAATATTAATATAAAATAGTATATACAAATATATATTCATTTTAACTCTAGAGTCAAGAAGGATCAATTTCTAGGTACACACATTTATTATCATAAACAAAATCAAAATTCCAAAGTTCCAAATTTACATTTAAAAAATAAAATTTAAATAATTGTTTATACTATTCTTTAAGTAAAAAGTGTTATAACATTATATAAATTACCATAAATCTTGGTACAATGTTATAATATTCTATAAATTATTAAATCTCATGTTGTTGTTGGTAGGACTAGTGATACATAACATCTATTTTATTCTACTATATTTTTTTATTTTTATACATGCATTTCATTTCCTTTGGTGCAATAGCTCCTTCTGCGAGTCCTTTGGGTTTGGGTCGAGTCTTCTTATCAATTTCTAGATACAAACCTTTATTATTATAAATAAAATCAAAAATTCAAAATTCAAAATTTACATTTAAAAACAATTGTAAATCAGTTGAACTTTGGAGTTGGGATAAAAAGAAACTCCTCTTTAAGACTCTTGTTACACCTGTTATTCTTTATGGATGTGAAGTCTAGGGATGTAGTATCTCTCGTGAATCCTGGAGAAAGATAGATCAAATACAAAAGAATTTTATAACCTATATTCTCAAAATTAAAGGAAATACACCCTATCCGATCCTCCTCATAGAAATAAGCCTCTCCCCCATTGAAAGCGTGGCTATGACTAGATACCTAATGTATAAGAACAAGTTAAACAACATGGAAGACAAGATGCTACCTAAAATTGCTTCCAAATCAATTCATAACCACCATCGACTCGAGCAAGGTTGGCATAAAGACGCACGGTCTT
>JZKD02S1745609.1:570128-583162 GCA_000966675.3 Picea glauca | reverse complement strand
CTCACGAGCTCCATAGTGAAACTGGGCATTGGTCAATTCCTAAAATGCCATGGGATGAAAGAGTGTGTCACCTTTGTGACACTAAGAAGGTTGAAGATGAAAAGCACTTTCTCTAAGATTGTCAAGCCTATATCCATATTAGATCTCATTTTCAAATATTGATCACACTACCAACCTTCCTAACCTCTTAACTCAACAAAAGTATGGTGATCTTGGAAAGCTTCTCTTAATGTTTTTCGAGCATAGAAACAAAATTCTAAAGAATCACAAATAATCACTCACCCTCTTAAGGTCCGATAGACCAATTGGGTCTCACCCTCTTAAGGTCCGGTAGACCAATTAGGTCTTAGTGGACGTTAATCATCATCATAATGAATAAAATTTAAATAATTGTTTATACTATTCTTTAAGTAAAAAATGTTATAGCATTATATAAATTACTATAAATCTTGGTACAATGTTATAATATTCTATAAATTACTAAATCTCATATTGAGGTAGGTAGGATTGGCGATACATAAGCATGACTATAAATGTGAACCGCATGGCTATAAATGTGAACAAAATGTGAACCTACGAGTCCGCCAACCCGCGAGTCTAGAATTGTTGGGTGCAAAATGTATATGAAGGAAGTGTTGGGTGCAAAATGTATATCACTGAACACTATGTACATGAAAAATGAAAAATAAAAATAAATATGAATAATTACTATATTTAATATTAATATTATAGGATAGATATCATTAATTTTACTTTATAGTTTATTTATTAATTAGGTACAAATCTTTATTATTATAAACAAAATCAAAATTTCAAAATTCAAAATTTACATTTAAAAACATTAAAAATAATATTAAATAAAATTTAAATAATTGTTTATACTATTCTTTAAATAAAACATGTTATAGCATTATATAAATTACTATAAATCTTGGTACAATGTTATAATATTTTATAAATTACTAAATCTCATATTGGGGTAGGGTCAACCCATTAGTCCAGAATTGTTGGGTACAAAATGTATATGACAGAAGTGGCGGGTGCAAAATGTATATCACGTAATACAAAACATTATCATATATTAATAATAAATTYGATATTTAACATTAATATTATGAGATAGATATTATTAATTTTACTTTATAATTTATTTATTAATATTAATATAAAATGGTATATACAAGTATATATCCATTTTAACATTAGAGTTAAGAATGATCAATTTCTAGATACAAACATTTATTATTATAAACAAAATCAAAATTCCAAATTTACATTTAAAAACATTAAAAATAATATTGAATAAAATTTAAATAATTATTTATACTATTATTTAAGTAAAAAGTGTTATAACATTATATAAATTACTATAAATCTTGGTACAATGTTATAATATTCTATAAATTAATAAATCTCATGTTGCAGTAGGTTGTGAACCCGCGACTCTGCCACCAACTACTTTGTAATTGTTGGGTGCAAAATATATATGACTAAAGTGTTGTGTGCAAAACTTATATCACTTATCACAGAACACGTTGGACAAGAAAAAATGAAAAATGAAAAATAAAAATAAATTTGAATAATTAATTGAACAAAAATTAACAAAACATTATCACATATTAATAATGAATACGATATTTAATATGAATATTATAGGACAGATATCATAAATTTAATTTATAGTTTATTTATTAATATTAATATAAAATAGTATATAGAAGTATATATCTATTTTAACCCAGAAGAATGAATTTCTAGATACAAACATTTATTATCTTAAACAAAATCAAAATTCCAAAATTCCAAATCTACATTTGAAAACATTAAAAATAATATTGAATAAAATTTAAATAATTGTTTATACTATTCTTTAAGTAAATGGTGTTATAGAATTATATAAATTACTATAAATCTTGGTACAATGTTATAATATTCTATAAATTACTAAATCTCATGTTGTTGTTGTTTGGGTTGGACTAGTGATACATAAGCATGACTATAAATGTGAACCTACGACTCTGTAATTGTTGGGTGCAAAATGTATATGACAAAAGTGTTGGGTGCAAAATGTATATCACTGAACAAGCCGGTCATGAAAAATGAAAAATAAAAATAAATTTGAATAATTAATTGAATAAAATTTAACGAAACATTATCACATATTAATGATGAATACTATATTTAATATTAATATTATAGGATAGATATCATAAATTTAATTTATAGTTTATTTATTAATATTAATATAAAATAGTATATACAAGTATATATCCATTTTAACTCTAGAGTAAAGAAGGATCAATTTGTAGGTACAAACTTTTATTATCATAAACAAAATCAAAATTCCAAATTAATATTTAAAAACATAAAAAATAATATTGAATAAAATTTAAATAATTGTTTATACTATTCTTTAAGTAAAAAGTGTTATAGCATTATATGAATTACTATAAATCTTGGTACAATGTTATAATATTCTATAAATTACTAAATATCATGTTGGGGTTTTTGCCAACCCGGACTCAGTTGTTGGGTGCAAAATGTATAACACTAAACACACACATATTAATAATGAATATGATATATTTCTAGGTACAAACCTTTATTATTATAAACAAAATAAAAAATTCAAAATTCAAAATTTACATTTAAAAACATTAAAAACAATATTGAATAAAATTTAAATAATTGTTTATACTATTTTTTAAGTAAAAAGTGTTATAACATTATATAAATTACTATAAATCTTGGTACAATGTTATAATATTCTATAAATTACTAAATCTCGTATTGTGGTCGGTCGGACTCGTGATACATAAGCATGACTATAAATGTGAACCTCGCGAGTCCAGAATTGTTGGGTGCAAAATGTATATCACGGAACACTCTGGACATGAAAAATGAAAAATAAAAATAAATGTGAATAATTAATTGAATAAAATTTAACAAACATCATCACATATTAATAATGAATACGATATTTAATATATATATTTTTTATAAGTAAGATTGTATAAAAGTCTGTCAAAATCAAAGATTACAAAATACTTTCATTGTTCCAGGCTGTAAACATTGAGCTGCCCTAAGGGGAAACCAGCTCATTCAGTCGAACAATTCCAAAGTTTAAGTCTTAAACTGCCAAAAATAACAAGGTTTCTACTGACATTAAGAAAACCCAAACCAGGGACTCCCTAAAGGTGACCATCATAACAATAATAGCCATAGACAGTATTTGATAAAGGTGGCTTTCATGAGGCAAAACAACATTAACACACATATCAAAATAACAAAGATGCATGTACATATCACGTAGTGGGGCTGTAATGCGGCCACGCGTACAGGAAGAAGGTGTCGAGTGTCTATTCCCCAAGAGGAGTCGACTCCTCCTCAACTGGTGTCCCATCCAACTACATGGCGTCCTCCAACTAGGCTGGTGGCACGTTCTCCTCCTGGCCTGGTACATCGTGCTCTGAAGTCCCCAGTGGGGGAGCTGGTGCCAATACTGGTGTCGCAACTCCTACTGCTTGATCTTCTTCTGCTGGGGGGTGGTGGACACCTTGCAATGTTGAGAGAAAATGCAAGAATTGTGAAGCCTTGTTGTCCAGAATCTCTAGGCGAAACCGAAGATCATCCAAGTCCCGACGCAAGTCAAAGACCAAGCCTTGCAAGAGTGCGAGGCTTGTTTTCAATTAAAATTTTGGGTCAGCGCTAGAGTCGGCTTATGAGTGAGGTTGCTGACGTGAATTCAATATTTCTTCCAGACCATCATCCTAAGAACGAGCACCAAGAAGCAGGGCCTGAAGCGACTGGGAGGCCGAGAGGGTCGATGAGTTGGGAGGAGCCAATGGAACTAGGTGTGAAGCAGAGGTCGAGCTTCCCAAAGGTCCTAGGTTTAATCCCAGTGAGGTCCCAGAGAAATCAAGCCACTCCATCCTATAGGAAAACAACGATGAAAGGGGCGGGAGGCTTGTTGGAGTATGAGTCGACTATGCCAGGGAGGAGGACGAGGTGGGGGACGAGGAGAATAAATTGTGGGAGGGTGGAGGTGGTTGGTAGAGAGATAAACGTGGTTGGTTGGGCTGTCATGTCAAACCTCATTTGGACTTCCCTCGCTACATGGGCATCTCTGAACCACCAGGAAGGTGAAAATGACTAGGAATGAGCGATAATAGACCAAAGAGATGTTGGGCAGGAGGCTGAGCTCTAAAGAAATCATCCAATAGATAATGAGGCATTCAGAACACCTAGTACAGTTCATAAAACTCGAGGAGCTAGTGTGTTTCATTAAACGAACACACGCGTAGATTAAAAGCAGAACAATGGCATTGGTCCATCGAAGGGATAGAAAGGCAGAGAAGGGCGCACTAAGAGTAATGGCGTCCTACCTCATGCAAGGTCTTCTTAAAGGAATTAAGGTGGTGGGAGGGGTAGGCACGCATATGTCACATGGTTGACACCACAATGTCTCTCTCCTAGATGCTCCATTGGACACGTGGTTTCCACTATCACCCCATCCGGGGAGTTGTCAATGCTTAGAGATTTTGTCTGACATCTCTGAAAGATAGGGTGCATCTGGTGGTTGGGGCCTGGCAGAGAAGATACGATCCCTTCCTTTCTACCATAATGTTGACTAGATCATCCACAATCTAATTATCTTTTCTCCTCACATGGGAAGGGATGAAATACTGATAGGGTTGGAGAAGAGTTGCAATTGTCCTTAGATCGTGAGAAAGGTGCTAGCAGGGTGAAATTTTCTCTGAATCGGCTCCATTCAGGATTTTCCGGAAGAGGTTGAGAATGACTTGAGAATATCCTTCCACTATGAGTTTGTTGTAGTTTTTTATGTGGATAATTCTAGCCCTCTTGTTAGCCTCCAGAGTTATGTTGCATTATTCGTGGTATGGCCTAAATTTCCCGCGGTGAGGAGGAGGATGTTCCCTTGAGGATTTCGAAACACCACACCAAAACCTACTGCTCTCGAGTTCCCTTTGGAAGCTCCATCAAATTTTATCTTGATAAAGTCCAGTGGAGGGGGGGACCAATGGGAGGGACTTTCCCCTCAAGGAGGAGGATGAGAAGGAGGGAACATAATTTGATTTTTGATGAGTTTCCAGTTATTCATAATTCTTTGTTCCTGGGTGGAGCAGATTAAGTCTGCCTCAGACCATTGTTGCAAGCTGATTATTTATGTTATGTTGTGAAAAATATGGGTCCAGCTATGATGCCAATTACTCTGGGTATTCCTGAAGATTCTTTGATTTCTTTCCTTCCAAAGTTTCCAAAGGATGAAACCAGGGAGAAACTGCCAGATGAGATTTAGGATCAATGACTGAAAATCCACATCTCTCCATTCTTCGATGGTGTTTCTTATGATGTCTCTTTTACAATCTAAAGTGCGCAGAATGGTAGAAAAATGATCCCAAACTTTAGCATTGTAGGGGTGGGTGTTAAGAAGGTGATTCATGGTCTTTGCCTCTGCTAGGCAAAGATGGAAAATGGATGGTCATGTGAATCCCCTTTTGGTTAGATTATCCCGGGTGAGAATGCTTTTGTGTGCCACCAACCCAAGGAAGATGTTAATTTTTGGCCAGTGTTTTAGAGACCAGATTTTGCACCAAACTTCCCTTGGGGGAGGGGGATTGAGATTGGCCTTTATGGCGTAGGCCTCTTGGATGTTAAAGTACCCCTTGAAGAGCTTCCCCATCATAGGATGTCCTCACCTTACAAGATAGGAATTTTATGTTCGTTGATCATGGTGTGCCAGGGTTGAAGGTCCACCTATGCTTCTACGTGTAGGTCATCTTTATTGGACTTCAAGCATCTCCAGGTGGCATTTGTGGGCTTGAGCCTCCAGTAATCTACCAATCTTTTCAATATTTCTTGTGTTGTTGAGGGGCAGAAGGTAACGGTCCAATCCTCTTGCGCTAAAACCAGGAGTTGTTTCCATGAATCATTCCAGAAGAGGGTTGTCTGACCATTTTGGATTTCCCAGAAAGCGTGATTGACTATTAGGTGGCGATTTTTCCTAGCAGTTGTCCAAATCAAGGATCCCAAGGTATCTTCATTCCAACAAATGAGGATTTTTTCTGTTGCGTTGGGAGTATACTTCCTTCACCAAAGCCTATCCCATAGGTCTGGAGGTCTCTTTAGCCATCTCCACCAGATCTTGACACTGAGTACTTTATTTAAAATTGAGGGATCTCTGATTCCTAGACCCCCTTGAATCTTAGGTCTACAGATCTTTTCCCAGTTGATCAAATTGAATTTCTTCCCTGCTTTGAGCCCCTACCAGAGAAATTTTCTTTGCAAGGATTTGATGGAATTGAGGATGTAGTTTGGGGCTGCAAGAGCAGAGAAATTATAGACAGGTAGAGCTTGTAGGACTGATTTGAGGAGGATCAGGTGACTGGGGAGGTTGAGAGCTCGATAGGTCCAAGAGGAAATTATTTTTGAAAAGGAAGTGAGGAGGCTTTCCCAGGAGCTGTTTCTAAGGGCTCTATCTAGGAGGGGCATGTTGAGATACTTGGACGGAAGGGAGCTTCAAGGGAAACCTAGGATATCTGAGATGTGGATCTGAATTGGCAAGGGAGTGATGAAAAACAAGATCTGGGATTTGTCCTTATTTATGTCCATCCCTGAGGCCTCACAGAAGGTGTGGATGATAGAAAGGAAGGTGTCGGACTCTTGGACTGTGGGAGAGCCCACCATTAGAGTATCGTCCACAAATTGGTTGTGTGAGATCGGGGGGTTGATGCCATGTAGGGGCAACCCTTTTATCGTATTGTTTGCTACCACAGCCTGAATGGAGCGACTAAGGCCTTCTTCCAAGATGATGAAGAGGAAAGGGGAAAGGGGATCCCACTGCCTGATTCCTCTAGTGGGGGAGAAAGGGAGAGAAGGAAATCCATTGAAAAGGATTGAAAAGAAGGTCGAGGAGGTGAGGTTCAAGATCTATTCGATCCAGGAGGGGTCAAAACCAAAGGTGAGAAGCATCGCATGCATATAGTCCCAACTTAACTTATCAAAATCTTTGGATAGGTCCAATTTTAAGAGAATACCTGGATTTCGGGTCTTTTGAAGAGAGTGGATGACTTCATGAGTGAGGATGATGTTGTCCAAGATCTATCTACCCTCCACATACCCTGATTGTTCTGAAGATATGATGAAGGAAAGGAGATACTTGAGTCGCCTTGCTATCACCTTGGTTAGGAGATTGTAGATGACGTTGCAGATGGTGATCGGTCAGAACTATTTATGATGGCTTACATGCTCTTTTTTAGGGATGAGGGTATTGAAAGTGGCATTGAGGGCCGAAAGGACTTGACCTGAAACTATGGAGTCTTCAATTATCTCCCAAACTTCCTCTCTGAGAATTGGCCAGTAGTGGTGGAAGAAATATGAAGTGAAGCCATCTGGCCCTGGGGATTTTCCCTTGGGGGTATCTTGGAGAGCCTGGTCAACTTCTTCAATAACGATGGGTCGAACTAGGGCTGTGTTTTGTTCCTCCGAGACTAAGGAGGGTATGTGCTGCATGATCTGGGCGATAGATTGAGTTTTTTCCTTTTGGGCTCCGATAAGAGGTTTTGATAGTAGGTGACCAAATCTTCTTCCATCTCCTCATGGGTGTGCAGGGTTTTCCCATTATCTAAGATAAGCTAAGTGATACAATTAGCATGCCTTCTTTGGATGGTGGAACTATGGAAAAACTTGGTGTTTCTATCGCCCTCTTTGAGCCATTGGATGTGATACTTTTGCCTCCACAACATTTCTTCTTGGGCTTTTCTTTCCTCCATCTTGTGGCTTAGTGCCTCTTCCTATAACTCGAGGTGTTCAGATAGACCCGTATCCCAGATTTGGATTTGAACGGTATTCATTTCTTTTGTTAGTTGTCTTTGGGCCTCAAAGATGTTGTTGAAAGTTTGTTTGATCCAAGATTTTATTTTTTGTTTGAAGTTCTTGAGTTTCTGCTGAAACTTGTACATATTGAAGTCATTGGACACAACAGCCTCCATCCACCAAGTGTGAGCGTTCTGCTAGAATTCAGGGTGGTTGAGCCAGAACTGCTCCAGTTTGAAGGGTTTTCGCCCTGGAGTTGTCGGGATGTCCAGCCAGAGTTGGATGGGCTAATGATCAAATCCGTGGAAGTCAAGGATGTTGGCTTCCAAAGTTGTACCCTCCAGCATGAGAGAGTCCAAGAGGAGGAAATGATCCAGTCTACAGGATATTTGGTAAGAGCTTGTTCTACGATTTGTCCAAGTAAAGGTGCCATTAAAGGTGTCTGGGTCCAGAAGGTCTAGGTTTTTGATTAGGTGCTGAAAGTCCTCTGAATCTTCTTCAAGATGACGCATTCCTCCTCTTTTTTCATCCAGGTTGGAGATCATGTTAAAGTCCCCACCCAGGATCCATTTGTTCCCCGCGGTTAAAGTGGCTTGATTCTCTAGGCTGCAAAGGAAGGCATGTTTGTCCCTTTAGTTGGATGGTCCATAGACATTGGTTAGATATCTTGGCTTGCTGGAGCTGATGAGTCGGTAGGCTGTCGAGATGGACCATTTGGTTGTGAAGAAGTTTTCCAAAGTGACCGAGTTTGGGTTCGAAAGGAGAGCTAGCTCACCTGTTGCACCCATGGCCATTGTATAGATGCCTTGCCCTTGCTTCCAACAGCTAGGGAGGATCTTGTCCATCTCCTCTATGGCACATTTTTTTTCTTGAAGCAGCATTATGTCTAGTTTTTCTGCAATGATCATATCCTATAGTAACCTCTATTTACTACGACTGTTGAGTCCCCTTATATTCCAGGAGACGATCTTCATGATGAGGAGGGAGGGGGGAGGGGTGGGAAATTGTCAAATATCAAATGTATCTGACCTGAGTTAACCATGAAGTGTCCTATCTCCTAGATGATCTTGTTGGTGGATTTCCTCCCTCTTTTATTTTCATCTTTCTGAGATTTGTGTTGTTCTTTCTGTGTGTTTCCCTGGATTCCTAAGCTTGCACTGGATCTAGATATAGAGTTAGATAAGGAGTTGAGGAAGATCTTGTGCACTTTTCTCAATTGCTCAGGGGGGATGGTATAGATTTTGTGATGCCTGTAGGCATGTTCCAGATGCTCCAAGTCTACTCCTGCTAGATCTTTCTCATCTAGTTCCATTTTGGCATCTTTGTCTTCTTCCTTTGAGGGGTCTAGGGTTGCAGCAGTGGAGTTGGTTGTAGGGATGCTTTGGGGTTGACCTAGGGTTTCCCGTGCTTTCCCTTTCACCGGATTGTGGGGTGTTTTCTATGAGGGTGGGGCTTGTGAGGCTTCAATGCCCTCTGGTTGTCGCTGCAAAATATCAAATTGGTTGCTCATGGTCGGCTCCTTGATGGGTTGGGCGGTTGGCCACTTGTCGCCTTGTCTGCACTTTCCCATCGTCGGTATAAAACCTTCTTTATATTTGTTTTCTTATGGGTTTCCCTCTTTGCTAGGAGTGTTGAGGGGACAGTCCCTGAATAAGTTCTCGTGCTCATGGAATT
This sequence comes from Picea glauca, assembly GCA_000966675.3. NCBI lineage: Eukaryota > Viridiplantae > Streptophyta > Pinopsida > Pinales > Pinaceae > Picea > Picea glauca. Next base: position 573,652 of record JZKD02S1745609.1, on the reverse strand, counting down.
TTTGACATCTAAACGGAATGTGTTCATAGTCGATGGTTTGCATCTAGTCCTCATCCTGGTATTCCAGAGTGATAGATCCTGGTAGTGGGTTTGCAATGTTCAGATAGACACATATGTGTGCATAGGAGGTATACCTTCATTTCTTGGTGGCCTCTAAAGATTTGACATACACTCCAATGGTATTTCCTATGCCTTCCAGGACCTCTTCCAGCCAGAACTCCTGCAGTAACGAATATAGTCTTAACCAAACTAGGGCGTGTGCAAAGTCCTTCGATTCGGGGATAAATTTTTCTGTCCAAAATCTCATCAAGAGACCCGTCGAATTAAAGAAATACGGGCCGTCGTTGAAGACACGATTCCTGTCTTCTAAGTTATGCAGGATTGTGGTGAAAAATCCCTTGGAGCCCAGCTGCAGATCAAAGTGACCTTTGGGCTTCCACCATTGATATATCCATTTCACCAGTTCCTTTTCTGAGGGCCAGAGCCCTAAAAATTTGTCAATTAAAGCATAGTCTCTCATGTATTGCTTCTATTCCTCAATCCGGGTTGTGCTTACAATGTATTTCGGGGCTTGTGGTGCTTGGGGGATGCATTTTATTGGTGTCCAAGGTCGAGCCGTACTTGTCGCGGCTGGAGCTTTCCCTGAATTAATATCCATCTCTCGATCTTTGAATGTACCCTCGGATATGAGTTGCGATCTAAGATCTAGGGGAGGTTCGAAGGTTGGGCGCCTGGAGCCTGCTCTATTTTTTTCTTGTGCAGTTGTGTCACTGTAGGAAGGGCCTCTCAACCCTCCCTCACTCGAAATCATTGTGCCCTTGTGGGGCGGCGTGGTGCACCAGGTCAGAAGCAACCCTAACCCTAGCACCTAGCTCCTCACCCTCCATGTTGAATAACATTGTTCTATTCACATTGAGAAATATTAACAATACGATATTTAATATTAATATTATAGGATAGATATCGTTAATTTTAATTTATAGTTTATTTATTAATATTAATATAAAATAGTATATACAAGTATATATCCATTTTAACTCTAAAGTCAAGAAGGATCAATTTCTCGGTACAAACCTTTATTATCATAAACAAAATCAAAATTCCAAAATATCAAATTTACATTTAAAAACATTAAAAATAATATTGAATAAAATTTAAATAATTGTTTATACTATTCTTTAAATAAAAAGTGTTATAGCATTATATAAATTACTATAAATTTTGGTACAATGTTATAATATTCTATAAATTACTAAATCTCATGTTGTGGTCAATCTGTATGTGACCCCGCGACTCTGTAATTATTGGGTGCAAAATGTATATCATAGAACACTACATGAAAAATAAAAATAAATTTGATAATTAATTGAATAAATTAAAAAAAAAACATTATGACATATTAATATCATGATAGATATCATAAATTTAATTTATAGTTTATTTATTAATATTAATATAAAATAGTATATACAAATATATATCTATTTTAACTCTTGAGTCAAGAAGGATCAATTTCTAGATAGGAACCTTTATTATCATAAACAAAATCAAAATTCCAAAATTCCAAATTTAAATTTAAAAACATTAAAAATAATATTGAATAAAATTTAAATAATTGTTTATATTATTCTTTAAGTAAAAAGTGTTATAGCATTATATAAATTACTATAAATCTTGGTACAATGTTATAATATTCTATAAATTACTAAATCTCATGTTGCGATCTGTCGTGATAAGTAAGCATGACTATAAATGTGAACCCGCGACTCTGTAATTGTTGGGTGCAAAATGTATATAACGGAAGTGTTGGGTGAAAAATGTGTAATTGTTGGGTGCAAAATGTATATAATAGAAGTGTTGGGTGCAAAATGGATATCACTCTAGACATCAAAAATGAAAAATAAAAATAAATTTGAATAATTAATTGAATAAAATTTAACAAAACATTATCATATATTAATAATGAATAAGATATTTAATATTAATATTATATGATAGATATCATAAATTTAATTTATAGTTTATTTATTAATATTAATATAAAATAGTATAAACAAGTATATATCCATTTTAACTCCAGAGTCAAGAAGGATCAATTTCTAGGTACAAACATTTGTTATCATAAACAAAATCAAAATTCCAAAATTCAAGATTTACATTTAAAAACATTAAAAATAATATTGAATAAAATTTAAATAATTGTTTATACTATTTTTTAAGTAAAAAGTGTTATAGCATTATAAAAATTACTATAAATCTTGGTACAATGTTATAATATTCTTTAAATTACTAAATCTCATGTTGCAGTATGTCAGGGCACAAAACACACGCTAGACATGAAAAATGAAAAATAAAAATAAATGTTAATAATTAATTGAATAAAATTTAACAAAACATTATCACATATTATAATGAATACAATATTTAATATTAATATTATAGGATAGATATCATAAATTTAATTTATAGTTTATTTATTAATCTTAATATAAAATAGTATATACAAGTATATATCCATTTTAACTCTAGAGTCAAGAAGGAACAATTCCTAGGTACAAACCTTCTTCTATTTTTTGTTAGTTTGTCAGTGACATGTGGGACTAATTTGTTACTAAGAAATGGCGATGTCAAAATCACCCGGGATCGCACGCGGCCTGAGCCACACCAACATCATGGAGCACCTTAAGAGCACACTCTCTCACCGACTATCTCATGTTACACCTCAGGGACTAGGTACAAACCTTTATTATAACATTGAATAAAATTTAAATAATTGTTTATACTCTTCTTTAAGTAAAAAAATGTTATAACATTATATAAATTACTATAAATCCCGGTACAATGTTATAATATTCTATAAATTACTGAATCTAATGTTGTGATTGGTCAGATACATAAGCATGACTATAAATGTGAACCCGAGAGTCTAAAATTGTTGGGTACAAAATGTATATGACAAAAATGTTTGGTGTAAAATGTATATCATGAAATACAAAAACATTAAAAATAATATTGAATAAAGTTTAAATAATTGTTTATACTATTCTTTAAGTAAAAAGTGTTATGACATTATTATAACATAATGTTGAGTAATAATATTGGAATTGATTGCGATTTAAATATTGTGACCAGTAAATCAAGAAGGAGCGTCTGCGTCTAGGTTTTGGATCACTGTTGCCGCCGCGACCTGAGTCCCAAAATGATAGGCCCGCAGGGGCCCATGCATCGCAGGGAGAGGGAGCCCTCTGGTGTCACCTACAGTCAGATCACCGCTAATGAAAACCCTGGTACGAGCACGAAGAGGACAACCTTCGAAGCTCCCTATGATCTGCGCGCGCAGCTCATGGTGGAGGGGACCTTCAAAGGAAAAGAAATGGACATCGACTCAGCCAAAGAGCAGATCCTGGCAAATGCTTCTGTCCCATGGGTGCCGGGGAAATGCATCCCACAAGCACCACAAGCCCCAAAATATGTGGTTAGCTCACCTCGCATTGAGGAACAGAAACAATACATGCGAGATTATG
>JZKD02S1745609.1:520993-563881 GCA_000966675.3 Picea glauca | reverse complement strand
AATAAAAATAAATATGAATAATTAATTGAATAAAATTTAACAAAACATTATCACATATTAATAATGAATACGATATTTAATATTAATATTATAGGATAGATATCATTAATTTTACATCATAGTTTATTTATTACTATTAATATAAAATAGTATATACGGGTATATATCCATTTTAACAATTTGTAGGTACAAACCTTTATTATCATAAACAAAATCAAAATTTCAAAATTCAAAATTTACATTTAAAAACATTAAAAATAATATTGAATCAAGTTTAATTAATTGTTTATACTATTCTTTAAGTAAAAAGTGTTATGGCATTATATAAATTACTATAAATCTTGGTACATTGTTATAATATTCTATAAATTATTAAATGTCATGTTGTGATCGCTTGGACTAGTGATACATAAGCATGACTATAAATGTGAACCAGCAAGTCCGTCAATCAGCTAGTCTCAAATTTTTTGGTGCAAAATGTATATGACGGAAGTGTTGGGTGCAAGATGTGTATCACTGAACAGACGGAACATGAAAAATGAATAATTAATTAAATAAAATTTAACAAAACATTACCACATTAATAATGAATACTATATTTAATATTAATATTATAGGATGGATATCATTAATTTTACTTTATAGTTTATTTATTAATATTAATATAAAGTAGTATATACAAGTATATATTCATTTTAACTCTAGAGTCAAGAAGGATCAATTTGTAGATACAAACCTTTATTATCATAAACAAAATCAAAATTTCAAATTTACATTAAAAATAATATTGAATAAAATTTAAATAATTGTTTATACTATTATTTAAGTAAAAAATGTTATAGCATTATACAAATTACTATAAATCTTGGTACAATGTTATAATATTCTATAAATTATTAAATGGTATGTTGCGGTAAGTGAGACTAGTGATACATAAGCATGACCATAAATGTGAACCAGTGACTCGTAATTGTTGGGTGCAAAATGTATATGACCAAAGTGTGGTGCAAAATGTATATCACCAAACACTCTAGACAGGAAAAATGAAAAATAAAAATAAATGTGAATAATTAATTAAATAAAGTGAAGAATGATCAATTTCTAGGTACAAATCTTTATTATCATAAACAAAATCAAAATTTCAAAATTCCGAATTTACATTTAAAAATATTAAAAATAATTTTGAATAAAATTTAAATAATTGTTTATACTATTCTTTAAGTAAAAAGTGTTATAGCATTATATAAATTACTATAAATCTTGGTACAATGTTATAATATTGTATAAATTACTAAATCTCATGTTGAGGTCTGTAGGACTCATGATACATAAGCATGAATATAAATGTCAACCCGCGAATCCCAAATTGTTTGCAAAATGTATATCACGGAACATGTTGGACATGAAAAATGAAAACAAAAATAAATGTGAATAATTAATTGAATAAAATTTAACAAAACATTATCACATATTAATACTAAATACAATATTTAATATTAATATTATAGAATAGATATCATTAATTTTACTTTATAGTTTATTTTTTAATATTAATATAAAATAGTATATACAAGTATATATAAATTTTAACAATTTCTAGGTACAAACCTTTATTATCATAAACAAAATCAAAATTTAGAAATTCCAAATTTACATTTAAAAACATTAAAAATAATATTGAATAAAATTTAAATAATTGTTTATACTAATTTTTAAGTGAAAAGTGTTATAGCATTATATAAATTACTATAAATCTTGGTACATTCTCGGTCCTACTGGTAATACTATAAATTACTCGAAATGTGAAGCGAGGACTCAGCCAACCCGCTAGTCAAAAATTGTTGGGTGCAAAATGTATATGACGGAAGTGTTGGGTGCAAGAGGTATATCACCGAACACTGGGGACATGAAAAATGAAAAATAAAAATAAATATGAATAATTAATTAAATAAAATTTAACAAAACATTATCACATATTAATAATGAATACAATATTTAATATTAATATTATAGGATAGATATCATTAATTTTACTTTTCGGTTTATTTATTAATATTAATATAAAATAGTATATACAAGTATATATCCATTTTAAGTCTAGAGTCAAGAAGAATCAATTTGTAGGTACAAACCTTTATTATCATAAACAAAATCAAAATTCGAAAATTCTAAATTTACATTTAAAAACATTAAAAATAATATTGAATAAAATTTAAATAATTGTTTATACTATTCTTTAAGTAAAAAGTGTTATAGCATTATATAAATTACTATAAATCTTGGTACAGTGTGTAATATTCTATAAATTACTAAATCTCATGTTGTTGTAGGACTCAGCCAACCAGCTCACCGTGTCACACCTATTTTATTCTACTATATATTTATACATGCATTTCATTTCCTTTGGTGCAATAGTTTAATATATATAGTTTTATGTGTATTTATATTTTCCATCTTCTATACTTGACCAATTTTTTAGTTTCTCTTTTCCATGAACTTTATCTTTCTCGTTACTGATGCAGGCGAAAATTTAGTATTCCTACTCCTCCGACTCGCCCTCTCACAGAATCGTTCTAAATCCCCTCATCGAGCTGAATTAGCTCTTTGGGTCCCCTACTGGAATCCCTGCTAAAAACCCGATCCACAGGCCTTACCTTCTTTTGTCGCGGTCTCTGCAAGAACCGTGATTAACCCAACTCACTATCGGGTTTTCGGGGTTTCGGCATTTTTGCTATCGAGAGTCACTGTACTCCCCAACTCCTGACCTCCGATTCTCCGATGAGCTCTCGACTCCTACGCACTAGCCCTCCTGGCTAAGCTCCCACCATATGACCATTGCCCCGTGTCCGTGGCCTTACCTAGCAACCTCGCAACCTCGCCGGTTGAACCGTCGAGTTTTCACCTTCCTATTCCACGAGCCCCTGAGATGCACGGTCCCACCTTATGTTCTGCCACACATCTGCATAAATCTAGGCTCCTCGACACTTCGCGAATCCTAATGCCAATACCTCGGGACTTTTCGCAGCAAGATCCTGAGGGCTTCGTGCCACCTGCATTCCACTTGCGCTCCGCTATGGACCACACTGCTCTCCAGCTGTCAGGGTATCTCTTTCTCGCAACCTTGCGATCCCCGTGCCCCAATCCTCGGACCTTTTCTTGCAAGGGACCGATACACGATCCTACATGCAGATCCAATGGTTCCTCCTACGCTCTGGATCCAACAGCTATCTCCTTCTCGCTCCTCACGTCCTCGTGACTTTGAACACCCAATGCTTGGGATCTCAACCTGTGAACTCCCGAGTTCGGGAGATCTCTCGATCTCTCGCCGCCTGTCCTCCTCAGATGGACGATTATGATCCTCTCGCCTCTTCGCCGTCTCGTGTCCTCGCACCTCGCGACTTTGAACACCCAATATTCGGGCTTTCACCCTGCGAACTCCTGAGTTCGCAAGATCTCTCCGATCTTTGCCACCTGTCCTACCCAGATGGACGGTCCTGATCTTCTCGCCACTTTGTCACCTTGCGTCCTTGCACCTCGCGACTTTGAACACCCAATATTTGAGCTTTCACCCTGCGAACTCCCGAGTTCGCGAGATCTCTCCGATCTCTGCCACCTGTCCTACCCAGATGGACGGTCCTGATCTTCTCACCACTTCGTGATATCTGATGCTGAAGGACTCTCCTCACGTCCTTGATACTCTTGATGTCCCGATGATCACTCCTTGTGTCTGCGAAGGCTTAACTTCCTCGCAGCTTCAGCAGATCCGATGACTATCGGGTATCTCTGCTCAGATCTAACAGCCCAGATTTGTTCTCCTTGTGCGCTCTCCTTTGGCTGCTCCCTGGACTCAAAGATCAACGGCCCAGGTTCTATCAGCTAATCCAGCGGCCGATGTTGCTCCTCCTGAGCTTTGGCACTCTTTCTTCCCGCACTTGGAAGAATTTCGATTTTTCAAAGGCCTCAACCTTTGTTGTTCCTCTCTGTGAACTCCCAAATCTTGAGCTTCGCTGTTGCGCGTAAAAGAGTTGTTCCTCCTGAGATTATCCTCTTCTTAGGCAAATTCTTGCTGAGCCTTCTGGGTATTCAGTAACCCAGCGAAGATCCTTCAGTGGATTCTTCCTCAAGTAGCAGAATTCAAAGATTTCTCTTCTCCTTCTATGCCTACCTGCACACTTCCTCGACACCCTCCTGGCGGAGTATCTTCTCTTCCACAGAACACTCCAATGATTCTGTCTCCTTATGTGCATCCTTTTCACCTGCTCAATGCCCACTTGGCAGAGCCTCCCAGAATCCTCAGTGATTCTGGTCTTCTCCGAACTCACAGCCGAGTTCTTTCTTCAGGACCTCGTGCTTATGCTCAATGCCCACCTGGAAGAGCTCCTACAGAATCCTCGGTGATTATGTCTGCAACTGTGTCTCAGATACATAGCCCTGCCTCCAAGGTATTCAACAACCTTGAGGCCTTCTTCCCGAGTCGATGATTCCAGCTTCTGTGCCTCATCACGTCTTTGTCTGACTCCGCAGAGTTCAGAAGTGCAACCTCTGTGCACGGCTCTTAGAACCCGCAACGTTCTGTCACACCCTCCTGGTGTGAAGCCTCAAAGACCTTCACCCTGAAATCAAACACACTCCTGCAAATGCCAACATACATCTACAGCATAAAATGGAACACACACAGACACCCATATAACACAGAATGACATGCAGGAAAAACTGCTTCTGATTATATTAAAATGGCAAATGCCTGTATTTTACAAATGGTGTTCCTGAGCTCTCTATGGCTCTTCTCTTCCCTACTACAACTTCCCTCCCCAAAATGAGATCTCAAAAATCTCTTTTACCTGAGGGGCTCATCAAGCTCTTCCCTCCAGGTCTACCTACTCTAATAAATTACATTCAATGGTTGTCTAGTCCAGAATTTGGGTCTAGATCTCAGCCGATCTTGGCATTAAAGCCGATCTACCTAATGCTTTCTCAAAGGAACGGCTTCCATGGCTCATCAGCCTAAGAATTTAATTACATTGAATTTCAAATTTCACATGAGGTTGCGCCTCTCTTAAATGCGCGATTTGAATTCGCGGACGTGGTTGGCTAGCTGGCTGGCTGACATGGAGAGATGCTCCTACATCAGTTACTTAGTTGTTTTTCCGAAAGGTCATTTTTGAAAGGTCATTTTTTCGAAAGTTGTGAACCTGGGTATAGTGAAGCGCTTACGAGTTCCAGTGGTCCGGGGTCAAATTGCAAATGATGGAAGTGTTGCAAAATGTGTATCACGGAATTGTTGGGTGAAAAATGTATATGACAGAAGTGTTGGGTGCAAGATGTATATCATGGAACAGGCCGGACATGAAAAATGAAAAATAAAAATAAATATGAATAATTAATTGAATAAAATTTAACAAAACATTATCACATATTAATAATGAATACTATATTTAATATTAATATTATAGGATAGATATCATTAATTCTACATTCTTCCATCTTCTTGGTTCAACTCTCTTCACATTGATTTCTACAAATTGTATCCAAGGTGGTATCACCAAATAATTGTACCAACAATTAAGTTGTTCCGGGTAAATTAAGTTTTAATTTACTTTTAATTAACTCAACAAATTAACTTTTAATTTTGCAGGTAAATTAACTTTTAGGCAGGGACTACATTGCCATGCAACACTTGTTAAATTAGAATTCAACTCGAATCTCTATTGCAACATATTCATGAGCTATGACTTTATTGAATCATGGGATTGGGATGAGGAGATACAAAACTATCATGAGCTGTGACTTTATTGAATCATGGAATTGGGATTGGGAGTGTGAGGGAGAGAAAAAACTATCTATGTATAATATTTTTATTATAATTTAATTTAAAATAAAATATAGTTATATTTTCATATTATTATAAAAAAGAGTGCATATAGTTTAGATGGAGATCTTCCATAAGGAAAACTAAGATCTCCATAAACTAAAAGAGAGTATAATTGTTCATGATATAAAAAGTTATTAGTTTAATGTTCAATAAACAAAAAGATACTATTTCTTTTACTTCCAACAAATATCTTGTAATCAAAACTAGATAACATAACTACGTTTTGGAGTTAATAAGAGGGAGACAAGAAACTTTCTTCCTGAGGTTGACCTTTTGGTTCCTTAATGTCCATAAGGTCCTCCTTAGATTTACCAGCAGGTTGGGGGTCTTCTTCTAGGAAAATGGGATTGGACTTTGTTCCTACCAACTAAGGGGAGTCTACATTCGATGCCATAGCTTTAGTGTCTTCACTAAGAAACCTAAAAAATAACAATTTTAATCCCAAAAATAGTTTTTTAGATCATATTAAATTTCCCATCCATCAAGTCAATTTTATGCAGGATATCTTGTCGTTGCAGGTGCCTCTCCTCCATGACATGGGTGACAAGGGCCTTAATTATCCAATATGTTTCAGTAATTCAAAAGAATTTTGTATCCCGGGTCTAGAAAACCCAAGGTCCTGAACCCACCCCTCAAACTCAACTTGATTGTGTTCACTAAATAGATTTTCTCTTCTATCCTGGATACTTTATTCCATACCCTTTAACTCTACTTTGACTGTCTCAAAGAAATTGGACCCATAGAAATAAGACACACCTTGGGATTCATTTTCTTCTCGGATGACATACCTATGGTCATCAGGGATAGTGGCCTTAAAGGTACAGGCCCTAGGATTCCTTTTCCCAATTTCCCCTACCAAAGGATTGTTTCTCGTGGTCATGGTGGTTGTGAATGGTTTGGGAGGGATAATAGGCCAAATGAAAAGAAAATTGAAGAGGAAAAGTCATCAGTTATCTATCAGACTTCCCAGGACAATAATGCCACTCACATAACTTGACTAGCCACCCAATACCTTTCCCAACAACTCAAGGTTACTCATTTTTTTCCTAGAACGAGGAAAATCGAAGTCTTAATAGTATCACCCTATAACACTTTCAATCCCCATGCCTAGATATATTAATAGTAACAGAAAATTATGGAGGGTACTTGGAGACTGGTTTGTGCATACCCCTGGTGCGTTCACTAAACTCGATCTTGTTTGATGCAATCATCATCTCCCTGCAAGACAAAATTAATCCCCCCCTACAATTGACATCCTCAAGTTGATAATTCCTTCACCGACATACAACTCATCATCCCATAAAATTGCATGATGTGAGGGATCATTTCACAAAATGGTAGTTGAAGTCCCATACACCATCGAACCATATATATCTCCTAGGACCATAATTAAACCAATCTCCACTTCCTTCACCATCCTGGGGATCACACTCGGCCTAGGCCACACCAACCCATAACATGGTTGTATTTTTGGGTGTCTCCTCCTGACTAAACACACCGTAAGGGTATTGAACTCGGTTCTCCTAGCAAACAAAACCCACACCTTAATTGATTGAGCTAGCGGGAATTGACAGAATTATTCATATTCAAAATTAAGTTGAAAATAGAATAAATATAAATATATATTATTAAGTTGAATTATAAGTTTAAAAATTAAATTGTTATTAGGAGTGGTATTTGGTTTCATGTATAGGTTTAATACTAAATATTACTAAAAAGTATATAATCTCATTAAAGGTAGTCTTACTGGTGAGCACAAGATAAAGAAATATTGGCTTCTTAGAGTAATTTCAAGTGGTATGGATTTTTTCAATAATAGTGATGAGTCAACTTAAATTTGCAAATAGTAACAAGTGATGATTATTTTTATTAACAACTAAGTTACGGTAACTTTTGACACTTTTAAAAACTAATATAATAATCAAAATTAAATCTTCTTAACTAATATAATAATCAAAACTAAAATTTGAAAAAAAATAGATTTCTATTACACTCATATATATAGAGAGAGAGGGAGAGAGGGAGAGAGAGAGAGTGTGTGTTAGAGATAATGTTTATCTTAGTTTATTATTTAGGAGATTGTTACTTAGTTGGATTTGAGAATATTGGTTTACTGAGTTTGCTCTTATTTTGGTGTGTAATTGAGATATTCTCTCAACTAGTTGATTATGTGATCAACGCAATTTGCTTATTTGAAACAATGTTTCATATATTTTTATGTATCATTTCATTGCTTCAATTGAGCATTCAACCCATCCTTGTGTGTAATAATCTCTCCTCTCCAGTTTTAATATGATATCATAATGGCGTAAATCCCTCACTAGAGAGCCCAGGGACATGTAGAAAGTATAGTAATGATTTTGTGTGACCACGTTTGTTCATGAGAGTATGTAGCCAAGGCCATTACAGCTGCAAAAAACCCTAGAATCAGGCAACGAATGGAAATACCATTTTATGTGTGTTGCAAGATCACTTCAGTTTCCCCAATGGGGTACTTGGATGTATTGTTCAAAAGAAAATAGGCTTGAACTAGTTCATGCCTGCATTGGAAAATAAGAGAGTAGGATCATCCAGAGGAATGAATGCATTGGATTTCCATTTTGTGTGATCCTTTGACTCAAAAAAGTCTTTCAAGTGCCTGTGGATTTCTAGTTGTCCTGCTAGTACCTAAGAGAGAAGCCATGACATAACGAAATTCACAGTGTTAGCATGGGCATGGTGAATGACAAAGGAGATATGTGGGGTCAAGTCATAATAGAGGGGGTAGAATTAGTAGTCTTCAAGGACAAAAATACATGGAGAATGGTAACATGAGTGTCTCCATCGTCTATGGAACATGATTCACTAGGCTTGCCACATTTCCAACCCTAATGGTAAGGAATTAGGTGTGGGGACCTCAAATATTTGATGTTTTATGTTCAACTTAACCATTGAAACTATGATTTGAAGTATATTCGCCTCGATTGGAAATTTGGAATGAACAGTTTGAATATTAGAGAGGCGTATGTCATGGATTGAGAAGAGAAGCGTCGTTGCACAAGACTTTAAGAGAAGGAAAATATAATACTAAATCGCACGTGGAAATTGTGAATGATGCTACTAGAAAGGAGGCATACACAAAAAAAAGGCACATGTGACAAGTTGGTCTCAACTACGCATATGCTATTGAAGCCACACTTGAGAAATGCTCGATGACTGTGCAATAGTGCATGATGTTATGGCACTGTTGTCAGCGACTTTGAAGTCATGGAAAGAGAGGAGCCCAAATAGCGGAGGAGCGTTGTTGAGCTATTCACAAGAATCAATCACTTGGTTGAACTCTTGTCGTCGTGGAGGTCGTTTTTGTATGTCATGTCAAAGGCCATGATGTCCAGACTTCCATAGAAGGAGACCTATGATGATCGATACTCCACCAATGGTGATCTTTGAAATCTTTGTTCATGAAAAGTAAGAGCAAGCTGACTATTGCTTCACTAACTTGGGTCCACAAAATCAAATCAAAACGTTACTAGTTTCTTGGTTGTCTTTGTGGAAGTGAAACATGTTCTTGATAGTGCTTGGTGTTTTGTAACACATGCATATTGAGCCTAGTCAAATCAATGTGTGAGCGCAAAGTTGAACTAGAATCAACTACTCTAACAATTTGTACATGGAGATTCCAAACATGGAGATGGCTAGTATGTGAACGACTCTATACAAGAAAGAAGACCAAAGACGCTTCATGGTTGATGAAAATGTTAAAGTGTAGGTCAGTTGAAGATGGAAAGCAGAAATGATGGTGGTGAGATCATAGTTTGTAATGTTGAAACATGCCAACCAATTTTCCATACGGATCATATTTCTTAAGTCTCGGTATTTTGCAGTTAGTTGAACCAAATCAACTAAAAATAGAATATGCATGCATGCACACTAAAGTGATCAGTTTGTGTAATTGTTTGATCAATTTGTGATCAGTTTGTGTAACTGTGTGATACATGTTATATATCTATGCATACTCGTAGAGGAAAATGCAGGAAGTGTCTGAGGTTTGTAATCCTATGTTTGGATGTTGTAATTCTCCTTTGATCAATAAGAATACCCATTATCATTTCCCCATGGATGTTTCCCTTTAAATGGTTTTACCACGTAAATCATTGTGTTCATTGTGTGATTGATTGTTGTTGGTTTTATTTATTTTCCACTGAATCTTGTTGTGTTATGCTTCAACTTCCCAACAAGTAGTATCAAAGAAAAGGTGTTTGGTCTGTGGAAAGAAGAAGAGGAGCAAAGCCGCCCCATAGAGATTTTTTTAAAAATCCAAGGAGAGTAGTGGGTTGCTTTGATTGCATGTAGAACTGTGTGTTCTCCCCCATGCATAAGACAGAAATCCATCGTGAGTTAGGAAGAGTTGTTCCTGGTGGAAGAGGTGGATAAAAGTTTGTATAGGTGTTTCCATCATTCTCCCGTTCCAACCGACACATAGATAGAGCTAGTCCAAATGTTTGTAGAGAAGACTGTGAGGTGTGAAGGTCGACGAGGGTTTGTGAAGGGCCGACTGACTGCAGAGGAGGTCGTAAGGTAGAGTTTGATGAGGTTTTTTTTGTGTCGATTCGAAGTCGAGTAGGCCCTGAGGTGAAGACCCTAGGATCTCATGCTCATGCTAGAGGTAGCTTTCGAAATGAGAAGACAGACGTTTTTTGGTAAAGAGGATAAGATATCGATCTGTAAACTCTTGTGAAGGCCGTCAATATTAAGTGAAACCCCATTAGTTGGAAACTTTATTATGCACATGGAGAATCTCCCTTGGTAAACTTTATTAAAGGATGGCTTGTATAAATAAATGAGTGGAGATATATTTTATAAAGGATCATTTTTTATATGGGTGGATATCTTTGTTTAAGAGGTGGAATTTTTTTGTTTTGGTAAAAGGTTTTGAATATTAAATATATTTTTTTAAACCATTTAAAAAATGTTTAAGGGTTCAACCTTGAATAATAAAATTGTTTCTCCATAAGAAAGAGCTTAGTGATATAAGCTCTAGTTTTTGGGTGGTTTTGTGCTGAAGGAAAATGCAGAGTTCAAAGTTTGAGGTGGACAAATTCAACAACAAAAATAACTTTGAGTTATGGAACCTCAAGATGGGGGATCTGCTCGTACAACAAGGAAACAACAAGATCGGTGATGGTTGAGTCACCGTGAAAGAAAAAAAAATGTATTTACCTTGGAGTTGTAAAAATTATTGATTGCATGTAAATGGGCATACATCTATAAGACTTGGTTAGGCATATGTACCCCTAGTTTTTTTTGTTTTTTTTCACCTGGAAAAAAAAAATTCTCCTTGATATTCATAGATGAATCAATGTGAGCATTACTCGTACAATCATAAAAAATATCTTTTGATATTCCAGAACTCATGAAAATTGCAGTCACAAAAAACTAGTCCTCATCTACAATCACTACTTCAAGATCGACAGTCTAGCACAAGGTTAAAAAATACAACAAATATTTAATCAGCCCCAAACTCCACATTACAAGATTTAATACAAGAAAAGGTCTCCTTGGGAGACCATCCTATTGTCTAAAAAATCCATGACAAAAAAAATATCTTCCAAAGAACCTAAGGCCTACTTAGATAACCTATCAACAATCTCATTATGCTCCCTGAATATATGTTGGAACGAGATAAAATCAAAAAAAGAGAAGAGATCTCGAGATCTGTCACACCATGATTGAAGAGCAACTAGTTTGATCAGAAAATTCAGATTTTCCCATTCCACAATAACCATTGAATCACCCAGAACCTGTAGATGATGAAGCCCCAAAATATTTGAAAATCTAATTAGCATCCATAGAGCTAATAATTATGCTATGGTTTTTGTTGCACATCCACTACCCATCCTTAACAGAAAAATATGCTCGTTTGACAGCTTTAAAACAAATCCTCCCCCACAATTCTGACTTTGTGAAGCCCCATCAAAAAACCCTATAACAATATCATTTAGCAAAATTGTCATCTTAATCCTCTTGTACTTTAAAACTTGATTCTTTTCAACGTGCTCCCAGTGCATTTTTAAAATTTTGGAAATAGACAGGTTAATGTTAATTGGATAGCCTTGAAAAAGATAATCATTTCGCATTGTCTATATGTTCCAACAAATAGAAGCTGACAAATTTTTAAAAGATAAAGCCTTAGATTGCCAAGAAAACAAACTCTGATCCAAAGAGCGATTTCCCCAAGAACATGGGAAATGAAGAACCTATTTTAGAGAATTCCAAATCAAAGTCAAAACCCTACAGGGAACAAATAAATGATCCATTGATTCTTCGACATTGAAGAAAAAGATACAAATTCTTGGGCCCACCTTTCCTCTCCTCATAAGATTATTCCATGTCAAAAATTTGTTTTCCAACGCAAGACACATAAAACATCGAATCTTAATCAAAACTTTCCATTTCTAGATATGCTTATACCACCATTTTTTAGAGCCCGAATAGAAACAAGAAACAATAGCATCATATATATACTTTGCAGACACCTGACCTGAAGGATGCCAAGACCATATAGTTTTATCTGGAGAGTTTCTCAAAGATATACCTGCATGTCTAAGACCATTGATAAACTTTGTCCATTCCAACGCTAAATTACCATCAAGTTGTAGATCATATGCATTTAACCACATTGGAGAATAAGAAAGAGAAGAAACATTTTGAATATGACCCAATGTAAGAGTACCTTTAGCTGCAACGGTGGATCTCAGCTCTTCTGTAAGAAAAAATGAACTTTCACCACCAACAAAGGGATCTATCCCAAGTCTGATATTTATTCCATTACCCGCTTCCCAACTTATCTAGTTACCAATCCAACTCAAATGTTTAGCAAACCCTCTCTAGATAATCGAAGCATTGAATCTCACTTTCATTTTCTTCCTACACCAATCCTCAACTGTAGCATTCTTTATATATTTTTCTCTCAGGACTTCACTCCATAAGTTGCTATCAAACAATCCTTGCCAAAAAGTTTTTAAAAGGAGGGAAATGTTAAACCAGGAGAGATTCTTTATGCCCCAACCCCCCATTTCTTTGACAAAGATAATTTTTGCCAAACCACCAAATGATATTTTTCTTTTTGCAGAGAACCAGTAAACAAGTATGTTAACCAACACAAACTTATAAGAGTCAATCTACCTCCAAAAGATAGCCACCTATAACACCAGTTGTTAATTCTAAAGTCAAAATTTTTAACCAACCAATACTAATCCTTTACTCTGTAGCAATTTGGCTTGCTTTAAGAAAAATCCCAAGTATTTTATAACAGCATCCAACACATCCACCGAGAAAGGGCTAGACATAAATCACATGCTATGTACACACAAAACCTTAAAATAAGATTTATAGATATTTTGCTTCTATTTTCAAACCCTTTTGACTAACCCATATAATTCACTGGGCTCCACGACCTCGAAATCTGACCAAGTCACTATACTCAAGTCACTATTATTTACATAATTTGCGTGATGGTTACTTCAAGACTTTTGAGTGTTGCCCGCGTACTATTCTTTGCCTAATTCGCGTGATGGTACTTTAATACTTTGAGTGTTGCTGGCGTGGGGACTTGGAAAACTGTACTTTTCGCACATAGATGCTGCCACGCAGATGTTTGCGAAAGGCCAAAAATAAGCAGTTTACGTATGTAGCATTTAATGTTGCGGTCAGTGATATATACAATGTTACATGTATCTAAAAAGTTATATAATATTAATTTATTTAATGTATTATGATAAAATTATATATAAATTTTAAAATAATAATATAAAAAAAAAATTATAAGTAGCTAAAAAGTTATATAATTATATATAATATTATTTTATTTAATATATTATGATGAAATTATATATAAATTTTAAAATAATAATAAATTTAATATATTTTAAAACAATAATAAATAATTAATTATTATTAAAAAAATTCTCTTATTAAATGAATTAAAAAACTATCCAATCTATCATAAAATTTCAAACTTTACTGTACATACTAACATTAATATAAATATACTTGATGAGTGAGATTGTTGTGGGTGGGATTTTCAGTTTTGATCGGAAAACTGACAATCTAATGACTACACTGTGGTTTTTCCGATCAAAACTGATAAATATACTTAATATGACATTAACATAAATATTTTTGAGAGAAATCAATCAACATACCACAAATCAATCAACTCTTTATAGTGATAAACGACTAGCCTACAAAAACTCTATTTATAATAATAATAATAATAATCTATTTTTAAGGTCACGACCAAGCCACACCAAATCGGTGTATGAGACTCCCTTGTTTGTGGAACAAGGGACCCCCCTCTGCCCAACGATTTATCTGGTAAAGTCTACGGAGGTATACATACCATACCCCCCTCTGGATTTACATTCGTATAAATCAACATCCATCACCACTTAAAATAATAAAATAAGATATAACTTGATTATAAAAATTAAAATAAGATGAAACTGATTTTCCATTTTTACATAAGGTATACATGTACATGGTTCAGAGTTAGGTTTTTTTTTGGTAGGTAAGGATATAGATTAATCATCCAAAACTCATAGGTATCTGACAGAAGTGAAAGTCTACCCACTTTCCTTGAATAAGGATGAAAAGTCGGCCTACATTGACTAATAGCAACTAGTAATAAGTGTACCCACTGCATAGTGAGTTATGATTAGTTTTCCCACCCTAATAAAAAAAAGGTACACATTGTGTCTATCCAATCTTGTTTGATTATTTCCAAGACATAACATCCCATTGATAATATTTTAAGTTTTTACATTGCAATATTTTGAAAGAATACAAATTAGACAGAAGATTCCCTTTTTTCCCTAAAAGAATGACCATTCTACATGTGAAATTTTGCTTTTGCATACACAACTACGGGCATTAGTGATTTTTTCTTCTTCAAGTCGCCAAAATCATCACTAGTCTGTTTGTTAAAAGTTGAACCCAACGAAACTTGATCAACCCAAGAATATCGATGCTAACATATCTAGAAGTGAAATGATCCATGTGGATATTGGTGGCCACCCACCTATTCCAACTGGCTCATCTTGATAGTTTTTTAGTTCAACACGTTTCTCTGTAATGATGTCATTTCTTTGTATTTGTGGGTTATGCACTTCTGGGGTTGTCTTGAAGCCCTACACAACATCCAGGTGGATAGTGGTGGTCGTCCACCTATTCCAAGTGGCTTATTTTGAAGTTTTCATATCAGTACATCTTTATGTACTTCTAGGGTCGTTTTGGGGCCCTAAACAATGTTTTTTTTTTTTTTTATTACCACAATTAAACTCCAGACAAAGTCAGAGTTTGAACACATAATGTGTAGTTCTTGAAAAGACCTGTCCAACGAGCTATCACACGCCTAAAACATAGGTCATATGAAAAAATTACGATCCAAAAGTTACGACCCTGGGAAGTTGAGGTACCAACTTACCCATCGGGGCCCACATAACTTTTGGTGTTTCATCTCCGAGCGTTAGGTTTTTGGATTCCTAGGGTTTTGGAATTCATGAGTAATGTTAAAAAGTCCTCTAGAGCTTCACTGTAATCATTCTACTCAAACAAATGCATGTAGCAGCTACATCTCTTCTCAGAGATAACTACCACCATTCGAGCAAGTTCTTTCAGTTTTGCAGTTTTATAGTTTCAATCTATTTTCTTTATTGAATAGAAGTTATTGTTCACTGGATATATGTTGTTGTTATTTGTATCTATGTGTTATTGTATTCAATTTGTTATTCATTTTGTTCCGCTCCTAAATCTGGATCAGTGGTATCAGAGCGTTTTTCTCTTCATTTGTTTTTCTTTGTGCATGTCCCCAACAAGATCCAGGTACAAGAAGTTGGGACTCGAACCAGTTGAACCTTTGCAAGATCGATCACACCAAGCCTGACCACAACTCATAGGGGACGAGAATAAAGATGATGGAGAAGGATATCCTTTTAAATTGTTACTCGAGGAATCCCTTACGCAATAAAGGAACAAAATGATGGACAAATTTGCATAGATCCTTTGGCGGTTGCCCACCTGAGATGCATCTTCATCAAGTGGCCACACAACCCCCTTCAAGGTACAAGTAAGTTTTGATGTTCCATTATTTGAAGGACTGATAGATGCAGATGTTGTAGATAAATGGTTGAATCTGCTCGAAGGGTATTTTTCGATCCACAATTTTTCCGATAGGGAAAATATTTTTTTTGCACTCCTCAAGGTTGTCCCCCATGTTAAGGACTGGTGGGATACTTACTCTAAGAAAAGGGCCACAGAGGAATCTGCAATATTTTCGGTCACTCCCACATGGTATTCCTTCAAGGATGCCATTAAAGAACAATACTACCCTGTTGGAAGCTATGAGGACCAATAAACAAGATGGATCACGCTGCATCAAGAAAGGGACTAGACAATACCATATTTCACCAATATTTTCCATAATCTGCTTACCAAATTGGGTATCAAAGACTATGAACGACATCTGGTGCTCAAATACCATGGTATTCTGCATAAATACATTCAAACAAAAATGGATTTTTTGGACATCGCATCATTAGGTGCGACTTATAGATATGTTGTCAAGATCAAGCATAAATTTAAGCAGAAGAGGCGAGAGTTTGGATCTACAAATTCATCATAGCCGAAGCAAGGAAAAGGCAGTCTGAACCCACCAAACAAGAGACAAAGCAAATATGGCCACTCTTAGGACAACCAGTCCAAGTCACAACCCAAGAAGGTTAATGAAAAGTCGAAGAAGGACAGGGAAAGTGGTGTGAATACCATAAAATCCCTTGGCACAACATCGAAGAATGTCACTCCAAGCAGTCACTGGTGGCTGAGCTTAAAGCTTCCGAGTCAGAGGCATATTCTGACTTCGAATCAAATCCAGAAAGTGGGAAGAGGATTATCGATGTCAAACCCAGTGCCACTATCACTACCACCAAAGTCCAACCAAGCGAACCAGAAGAACCAGAGCAAGGGGAACACCTCTTTCACTCACAGATGTGGGTAAGGGGGCTCCGCTTCATTTCATTGTCGATAGTGGTAGTCAGAAGAACTTGATCTCAGTAGAGGTCATCAAGCGGATGGACCTTCTGATAACACCGCACCCACATCCCTACACCATCGTCTAGCTTCGCCAAGGAAGAGATCTATGCGTCAACCAATAATGTCATCTGCCCTAAGGCATCAATGATCATAATTATTTTTGGCATAGAATGAGAGCAGAGATATAATAAAGAAATGTACAGATATATCTTGTATATCCAATAATATAACATAAATGTAACAAAGATGCAACCATAAACATAGAGATACGGTAATACATAATTTTCTATTAATGAGCGAAAATGTACAAAGACTGTAAAAATACAGAGTGAAAGACTCACTAGAATGGTGGCAACTTATCTCTGAGAAGAGATGTGTCCGTTACTCGCATTCACAAGAAGATGATTTTACAATGAGGCTCCAAAGGCCTTTTTATCATAAAGAAAATTCAAAACCCTAATCCTGGAAGATGAAAAGCTAACAGTTTTGTGGACCCTGTTTTGGGTAGTTTGGTGTATCAACTTCCCGGGGGCATAACTTTGGCATACGATCTATGTTTGGGGCACACAATAGCTCGTTGGAAAGGTATCATCGAGGAGATTCATTTTGGGGGCTCAATCAGAGCCTTAAAATATTATTGATGAGCTCAATCCCGAAAAACCTTCATTTAGGCCCTCAAAATGGCCCCAGAAGTTTAGGAACAAAAAAACTACTAAAAATAGTAAGTTGCCAAAAAATTGTTTTGAGCCAGTTGGATTAGGTGGGTGGCCATCGATATCCACCTAGATAAATCCTCCCTCTTTAGGAAGTAATGGTCTCCATTGCGTTGAGTTCCCGGGGGAGAGGGGAAAGAGGTTGTTGAATCTGAAGCTTGGTGAGTTGCTTACCTTGTTGGAGACATTGCACTGCTTGGTTTGTGGAAGGTTGTCATGAACCTATTGCTAGAGGGGTTGAATCTATTCAATTAGCCGATGTACATGAGATGACTGTGTGTAGAAGGAATATTTGCACTTTCCTTCAATCTTTCTCACCTTCTTCTGTTGGATAGAAGGTGTTTGGGCCGAGGCTGTAGTGGTTGCAGTATCCTTTCGTTCACGTTTTGAACACATTGTGAAGAAGATGAATTTTGTAGTATGGGATACTACCTTGTGGCATTGTTTAGGTGGGACAGTAGTTGGAACTACCTCAAGTATCCTATAGAGATGACCCCCTAGAGTAACAATGACACTACGGGGTCAAGACTCATAGATAGCATGGTGCTTCTATATGGCTGGCCCAAGAGAACATCACAGAGATCCAGCAGGGAAACATCACATAATACCTCATCCATGAAGGGCTAGATGTCGTATGACAATTGAAATTGTTGGCTGACACGAAGATCTCATCCCTGGCGAAGCCACCCGATGTTGTATGGTTGTGGGTGTGGTGTTTTCAACAATCCCAACTATTTGACGACCTCTGTTGAGATTAGTTTCTTCTAGCTTCCACTATCAACAATAAAATGCAGTAGGATCCCCTTCACCCACATATGTGAATGAAAAGCGCATTCCCCCTCTTCAGGATCTGTTGGTTCTTCTGGTTGAATTGTCGTGGTCATGACAATAAGAGTGGGGTTTGCATTGATTATTTGTCTTCTATCAGTATTTTCTGAATTAGGGTTCAACTCCTTGTCTTTGATCTCATCCACCAATGAATGTTTTGAGTGACATTCATTGGTTTTGTGCCAGGGGATTTTGTGGAAATCAGACCATTTTTTAGTTTCCTTCTTCGTCTTTTCATGACCCGTCTTTTCTTGGCTTGGATTGGTTTTCAGGAGATTGTTTGTTAGGTCTGTCTTTATCATACTTTGGTTGTTGCGGATTTGTAGACCCAAACTCTTGTTTGTTCTGGTGCTTAAATTTCTTCTCAATTTTAATAACATATCGATAAGCAACATCGAGTGATGAGATGTCTAGAAAATCCTTTTCAGTTTGGATGTATTTGTGTAGAGACCCACAATATTTCAAAACCAAATGTTGTTCAGAGTCTTTGATACCCAGCTTGGTGCAAAAGGTATGGAAGGTATTGGTGAACTTTGAAACTACTTGGACCCTCTCTTGCTACAGTGTGGTCCATCTCATGTACTGGTCCTCATAGTTTCCAACAGGTTAATATTGTTCCTTTACCACATCCACAAAAAAATCCTATGTGGGCTCGACCCCATATATTCTAGAATCCTCCATGGAAATTTTCTCCCATTAACTTTCCCACCAATGTTTGACATGGGGGAGAGCCTTAAGGAGTGTGAAGGTGATCTTTTCCCTGTTAGATAAATTATGAACAGAGAAATAACCTTCTAGCATATTTAACCATCTTTCTAGGGCATCCACATCTATCTTCCCTTCAAATATGGGAATATCAAAATTAACTTGTACCTTGAAAGGCGAGGTGCCTCCAAAGTGTTCGCTTGATGAAGACACGCCTGTTTTTATCGGCAGGCATTGAAGGATGTGGGAAATATTCTCCATCATTTTGTTCCTCTGTCACGTGAGAGCTTTCTCAAGCAACGGATTAATATAATCGTCTTCTCTATCATTTTTTTTTCTTCTGCCATGGAGGGTTTCTTGGGTGTGTGAGAGCAATTTTCCTCAAGAGAGACAAGCTCGAGACCCAACTTTCTATACTCAGACCTCATCGGGGACATGCACTGAAAAACGATCAAGATCTTCTTGCTCTGATACCAAATACAGAGTGAAAGACTCGCTAGAATGGTGGCAGCTTATCTCTGAGAAGAGATGTGTCCTCTACTCACATTCGCAAGAAGATGGTTTTACAATGAGGCTCCAAAGGCCTTTTTATCATAAAGAAAATTAAAAACCCTGACCCCAGAAGATTGAAATCCAATAGTTTTGTGGACCCCGTTTTGGGTAGTTTGGTGTATCAACCTACCAGGGGCATAACTTTGGAATACGATCTCCATTTGGGGCGCACGATAGCTCATTGGAAAGGTATTGCTGAGTAGATTCATTTTTGGGTCTCAATCAGAGATTTTGGCTATCATTGAGGAGCTCGATCCTGAAAAACCTTCATTTAGGCCCTTAAAATGGCCCTGAAAGTTTAAGAACCAAAAAACTCCTAAATAGAGTAAGTTGCCAAAAAATTGTTTTGATCCAGTTGGAATAGGTGGGTAGCCACCGATATCGACCGGGATCAATCAATCCCTTCAAAGACAAGGTATTGTGTGATTTTTCTCCCCTTGAAGTTTGTGATTTTCTTTTAGGCCAACCATATTTGTGGAACTGACATGTTGTGTATGAGTCTAGACCTCGCAATGTTATTATTACTTAGGTAGATAGTTGTACAAGATACCAGAGGTACCACTGCCTACCACTATTTATTTAATCTCTGCTAAGCAATGCAGTAAGGTCATTTCACAGACCAGAAAGTTCGTCTTCTTTGTGATCCATGCTCGCAGTAAGTAGAAGGTTGCCGCCAAATCCATGCCCTCTACATAGAGCCTCTCTTTGTAGTAGAAGCAAGTGGACGTGATCTTGGAAGAGTACATAGACATCTTCTCCTCACCCATCTGACCCAAATCCTCCCCTTGCGGAAGCTTGATTGTACTAGTGAAGTAGAAAGATAGGACCCGGCGGCTCTGCAATGATTACAAAGCATTAAACAAAATCACAGTCAGGAACCAATACCCAATTCCCCGAATTGATGAACTTCTTGACCAACTCAAGGAGGAAAAGTTATTCAACAAGATTGACCTAAATTATGGCTACCACCAGGTTCCCATCGAACCGACTGATGTATGGAAGACATCTTTCAAATCTAAATAAGGTCTCTTTGAATGGCTATTCATGCCCTTTGTCTTAACAAATGCACCAACAACTTTCATGAGATTGATGGATGATGTATTGAGACCCTTCACCAACTCTTTTGTGGTGGTATATATGGATGAAATCCTCATCTTCAACAGAACTTGGGAGGAGCACATGCATCATATTCAACAGGTTTTGAGCACTATGTGACAACACAAGCTATATGCCAACTTGGAAAATCTCTCCTTTGGCATGAACAGGGTCCAATACTTGGTCTAAATTATTGATGAGCATGGGGTACATGTGGATCTATCTAATATCCAAGTCATCTGTGACTGGCCAACCCCGACCACACTAACCGAGCTTTGGAGCTTCTTGGGACTTTCCAACTTCTACCGAAGGTTTGTGTTGGGATTCTCCCATATTGCATGGGCCCTCAACCAACTAACCAAGGGTAGTGGCAATGCAAAGTTCGCATAGGGGAAGGCACAAAAATAAGCATTTGATGATCTGAAGAATCTCTTGTGCTTAGCTCCAATACTCTTCTTACCTGATCTACAACAACCGTTGGAGATTGAGATTGATGCCTTTGAATATGTTGTAGGCACAATTCTCACTCAGCATGGTTATCTAGTAGCATACCATAGTGAGACACTCTCAGATACCATATGAAAATACCCCACATATGAAAAGGAAATGCATTCCATTATGCAAGCTTGTCGCCAATGGAAACATTACATTCTAGGAAAGGAGACAATCATCCACATTGATTACAAGCCTCTGTAGCTCATACAAACACAGGGGAAGTTGTAGAACAACCATCATCAAAATTGGTCCACATACCTGCAACAATTCCATCTCAACATCAAGTATAAGACATGGAGCACAAATCATGTCGCTAAATTCCTAAGTCGACCTCCCATTGTTGCACTCACCATCATGCTCCATTCCTATGAGAATGAGGCATCTGAGTGGCCCCAAATTTATCAATGTGACCCTGACTTGGCCACCAAGTATAAACTCTTGGGTACAGGCACGTATGTCACCAATTTTCACATTTGAGATGGACTGGTATGCCATATGGGTCACCTCTGTGTTCCTGCAAGCGAGTGTGCAAAGATGATTTGGGAGGCTCACTACAGTCGAATGACAGGACATTTTGGAGTCGAAAAAACTGTGGTCGTTCTACAGAAACATTTTTATTGTCCAAAACTTCAACAAGGCGTCAACAAATATATCGGATCTTGCATTGGTTGTACCATTTCCAAGAAATCCATCAAGAAGCAAGTCTTATACACCCCTCTTCCTACTCCTGAGAGGAATTGGGAATCCATCTCAATGGATTACATGTCTATCCTTTCTTCCACCAAGAAAGGAAATGATTGTGTATTTTTGGTGGTTGATCGGTTTTCGAAGATGGCCATTCTCACAACCTAGAAGAAGAGAATCACAACAGCAGATACTTCCAAGCTCTTCTTCGAATGGGTGTGGTTCCATTTTGGAATACCACGGACCATCATCTCATATCAGGAAAGCAGGTTCCTCAACACATTTTTGTTGAGTCTCTGGTCACTGTTGGACACCAAGCTCATGAAATCCACTTCTTTCCACCCCCAAACCGATGGAAAAATAAAGGTCACCAATCAGATGATTGTGCACATCCCACGCATGTATAACTCTAAGAATCTATGTACATGGGATTATATTCTTGCCTATATTCAACACAACTAAAATAGGGATCTTCATATCTCTATCGGCCATAGCCCATTTCAAGTGGGGTTGGGATTCCAACCCTTGGGTCCCATTGATGTTGCACTACCTCTTGCAACCACACAAGCATAATCTTCCCATGTTTAGTCTGAGGCTGGAAAATACACCAGATTCATTAAGCAGATTCAACACATCTACCAATAGGTCCATGAGATTTTGAAGAAATCCAATGCTAAGTACAAGCAACACCATGATCAACACCGGGTACCGCACCGATTTCAAGTGAGAGACAAGGTCTGATTACATTTTCATAAAGAGCGCCTAACAAGGCCCCATCAGAAGCTCTTTCCACTTCACTATGGGCCTTACAATATCACCAAGGTTGTGGGTGACAATGATTTTGAGGTCAACACTCCACCCTTCCTTGGCTTGCACCCAATGTTCAATGTGGACCTCCTTCGGCCATATTTTCCACCATTATTAGAAACCTCAGAGATCATAAAACAATTGAAACCAACATAGCTCAACCCTGACTGCATGGAACAAGCATCCACTGATCAGATAGTGGACACACAAGTTAAGGGCACTCACGAGCAAAGGATCCAACTTTATCGAGTTCTCAAGGCAGGGCAGCTTTTGCACCAAGGCAAGTGGCTCACCCAGGGCCAAATTCAACAGAAATTTCCTCACCTGATGGGGGCACTCAATGCAATGGAGACCATTGCTTCCTAAGGGCAGAGGACTAATCCCGGTGGATATTGGTGGCCACCCACCGACTCTAACTAGATCATCTTGACAATTTTTTAGTTCAACATGTTTCTCTGTAATGATGACATTTCTTTGTAATTGTGGGTTCTGCACTTTTGTGGCTTTATTGGAGCCCTACAAAGTATCCAGGTGGATATTGGTGGCCACCCACCTATTCCAACTGGATTATTTTGGAATTTTTCATAGAAGTACATATTTTTGTACTCGAGGGTTGTTTTGGGGCCCTAAACAATGTTTTTTTTTGGATTTCCACAATAAAACAATGGATAGAGTTAGAGTTTGATGACATAATGTGTATTTATCAAAAATACCTTTCCAATGGGCTATCACACGCTTAAAATAGAGGTCATATGAAAAAGTTACAACCTCGGGAAGTTGAGGTACCAACTTACTCATCGGGGCTCACATAACTTTTGGCGTTTCATTTCCTAGGGTTAGGTTTTTGGATGTCTAGGGTTTTGGCATTCGTGAGTAATGTTAAAAAGGCCTCTGGAGCCTCATTGTAATAATTCTTCTCAGACGAATGTGCGTAGTAGCCACATCTCTTCTTAGAGATAACTACCATCGTTCAAGCAAGTTGTTTCAGCTCTGCAGTTTTACGGTTTAAGTCTATTTTATTTATTCAATAGAAGTTATTGTTCATTGGATATATGTTGTTGTTCTCCGCATCTGTGTTATTGTATTCAATTTGTTATTCATTTTGTTCCACTCCTAAATCCAGATCATGAAACTACCTCTGAAAAATTTGATAAGTTTATCATTCATGTAGCTTACTTTGTTGAATGCAATCTCACATGAAATAAGGTCCTTTTTGAGAGTTAATAACTTGGTTTAAGCTTAGAATATGAAGCAATCTAGACCCATTGTAAGAGTGGCTAATGCCCTATAGGGATCTAGAGGGATAAACTTGATGCCAATGGGAGTGAGATTTTCAAAGAATACAAAATCAATCTTTGATAGAGAGAGAATTTAAAGTCAATTGAATCATTTCGAGAGGCAATAATTTCTAAGTTTATGCCAAACAATAACATTTTCAAATGGTGCAACTCCATTGTATACCGACCATTTAACAATAGAAGTACAAAGGCCCTTAAAATTTCATAATTTACACCTGCTTCTCTGTTGAAGTTATAGGACACAGATTCATGGGAATGTCCATGTTCAAATGGTAAAAGTGTAAACAATTTCATAGAAGTGGAAGAACATAGAAGAGAAAAAATTATTGATATGAAAATTACCATAATTAAATGAGGTATTCCTTGGTTTCACTTCTTGTAAAAAATAATACTTTCTCTTGAGGAAACCAGTGAAAAATCTAATTTGATTTGAATTGAAATACTAGTTACCATTATTTTTTAAAGGAGATCATAAATTCCAGTGGCTACAGTATTTTCCAACGTCTTTCCTCTGCTATTCTCATTCATTGTTCAACAAGTAAACAAAAAAATAAGAAACACATAAAATTAGGATTAACAGATAAATGTTCAATTAACACATTGTATGGTCACCGTTAAACACATAGGATATAATTTTAAACATTTAATAATATTTTGAAACTAACTCAACCATTAATGATTGATCCCTAAATACACTCCATGAGGAAATTGACATCCTTGGTGTATAGTTTAAAAGCAAGTTTTTTCATTTCTTGGTGTAAATTGTATGTCATCTCAATATATCTTTCCCAATACCAGACTTGGTCTTCATGATCTATTCAATGCACTTCTTAGGTCTTACCAAACTGTAGAGTCAGTTACAGTTATTAATAATAATTGGTTGTATTGGAAAATGGGAAAATGGACATTAACAAGAAACATTAATGTGGAAATTTTTAAAAGAATATTAACACTCTCTAAGAAAAATATGGAAACATAAAAATAAAAAAATCGCAACAACAGGGCCTTATTAGATACCCAAGTACAAAATAGACTCTCACAAGCTAAGAAAAGGAGAAAAACCCATAGGAAAAAACCCCTCTCCAAAAGAGAGAAAAATGCAAGTGTTGAAAAGGGCATTCGAGATGAAATTGAAGAGCTCATTATTATGCATTGAATGTAAATATTAGGAGAGATGTGGAGGCTGAAAGCTCCAATCAAGAAGTATGACCAAAACTTTGAAGAGGAGAACCAAGTAACCTCAATGAACATGGTTGAATTCTAAAGCAGAAGAGGTTTGGTTGTAAAGGAACGAGAATGGAAAACACCGACAACCACCACATAAATGATTTAGAAAAATAGATGTTCGTGAGGAAGAAAAACATTTAAGCTTCGAACAAAAGAAACCATATCAACCATCAAATGACAAATGAAGCCTACAAAAAATGAAACGTCCAAATAGAAAGTATAACCCAAAACTTTAAAGAGGGTCGGGTAAGCTCACATTGTCAATGCAATCAAATATCAATGTAGAAATCCAAACAACAAATTTCAAACTTCTCAAGCAAAGAGACCGATCCTATGAGATGAGTCTCGACTCAAAATCCTGACCGGGTACTCGTGTACAATAAAAAAAAAAACATCATAAAATGAGTGTCTTATGGATGCCAATCCATCTCACCAGATTGCATGGGTTGCTAGTCACTGCAACCACCAAGTCAAATAGGAATATGTGCTCGATATGAGGTTCACTCTTAAAAAATAGTTGATGTCAAACAAAACAATGAAGCATAAAGAATCACCTGAGGAAGCATTGCACACCATCCCCCACAATTATGAACTAGGTGGATGTAGATGATGGCAATGGATGTCATGGAGGATGGAAAAAGTATGGAGGTACTAGTTGAAGGTGATGAGGATGTTGAACAACAATGCAATAAACACTCCAAAGTGGCTAGATCCAAGTACTACAAAACAAATCTAGTCATGGAGGTAAACACTTGGTGACATTCTAAGAATATTTTCACAAGTAGCAAAAAATCCACTACTCAAGGTGCAAAAAGAGAGGTATAAAAAATAAAGATCATCATGGAAAACAATAATCGATATGGTTCCCTAAAAACAAGGCCATGATCGATACCCATATACAAGTGAGGAATCAATTCTTTTAATTTATCCAGCCTATGAGAAAAAAAAATATCAAAAAGGCAACAAATGTGGCATGCAACCAACCATTGGAAAGACAACAAAATGCTCTTCTCAATGCCTCAAAAACAAAAATGGAGGCTTCATTGAATAGTTATGTCAAAAACATTGCCAATAACCTCCAAAATACTATTAATTGACAAAAACATTATGACATGAACCTCCAAAAAAACAAAAAATCCTTCACATGAAAAGTCAAGGGAATAGATCCTTGGTCTCATCATTAATACACAACCAACGAACCAATTATTTTAAGTGTAAATATCAAGGCTCACCAAACAGGCCAACGTTTAAAGCTTGAAACTCTTACGAGACACAAATCTCGAGCAGGGAAAGGTAAAAAAAATTGATCTCGAAGATGAATCACATCGGTAGAAGAAAACCATCAGTCCTAAAACTCGCAAACATAGATGAATGAAGCTTCAAATTTACACAATGGAATTAAATATGAATGTCTTTCAGTTGGGAACACTTATGATCCACCACTTCTTCCTCCTTTGCCTCGATTGGTAAATCTGCAACACCAAGAGTCAAGTATGAACTTTGATGGTCACAGAGAGGGGCTTCATGAGCAGTAAAAAGATTTCATCGGCATGGGAAAAGACGAAGGGGATCACTAGGGTGAGGAGTTCTTCATTGAACACTAGGATGTACCCTAACCCCAACAATGAGATCCTGAAAAAATCCATGAACTCGCAGGCCACATAGTTGTTGAGCCCCATATTGACGAAGCCACAGGTGAAGGAGAAGGTGAACAGATAAGACATGGAATATGGTGACTAAATATTGCATGTAGAGGAGGCGAGTCCACATGAAAAACAATGAAATAGTACCACAATAAAGGGAAATAAAGGCATGAAAAACATATCAAAATGCATCTAGCAATTAATTGGTAGCATGGTAAAAACATTTGTATTTATTTTTTCAGATAATTTAAATATTATGTATTATATATGTTTTTGTTAATTACAAAATCAATGATGTTAATTTTTTATAAAAATGCACATCATCCTAAAAACAATCAATCAATTCTATTAAGTAATGAACAATTTAATTTGGATGTAGCAAATCCATCAACTAAATTCCTTTAAGCAATGAACAATTTAAATTGGGTGTATCAAATCCATTGAATTAATAAGGGAAAGCAAACCTTGTGGTTTTATAGGATTATATTTGCATAAACGAAAAACAAATTAATTGAGACCTTTTAGAATAAGAAAAGAGACAAACTAAGTTCACTGATATAATATGTCCTTATAAAACCAAAATTTTCAAGAGCTTTGTAGAGTCACAATTTGTGTTTAAACAACAAAGCATGACAATGATCATTTCAAAAAACATCAACTGCAATTGCAATTTTATACCAAATATACATGAGCCTTACCTATTTTAATTGGGAAATGAATTTGGGCAATTGCATGTGGAAATTGGACAATATTCTTGAATCCTAATATTTTCTTCTTAGCATTCAGTTTTCAACCTATGGGATTGCAAATGCGATGGAAATGGGTTTTTTCCAATGTTCCCAAAGACCCATTGTGGGTGGAGACTCAATCTATGTGGTGGGAATGGGATTTATAACCCCCAACCTAGGTGGATGTAATGTCCATCTAAAAGAAGAAGAACATGGGTGTCTCGCTTTCACTAGCAGATCAATCTCATCATCTTGTAGATATATGCACAAGGAACCTATTTGGTATTTTCCAGATATGCACTTTTGAATTTCAATCCAAGAGAACACTATTATAAATGTACACATAGATTTATAGATAAACACATTCTAAACCATAAAATGAGGTTTCCAAGGAGATGAAGGGGTTGCAAAATGCATTGGTATCCATTCAAGCACATTTCTTGGTCAATATTTACATCATTTGATTTTATATAATCTTAGTGCTCAAATAATCATGATAAACCCATGAGATCAATCTCATCAACTCATATATATATGCATGAGAAATCTATATAGTATATGCCAGATATGCACTTCTGAATTTCGATCCAAGTGAATATTGTTATAATAGTACATTGATCCAGATTATATTGAGAAAAACATCAAAGAAAATATATAACAAGGAAACACACATATATATTGCAAGAAACATAGTAATACAATTAAAATCATATTCCATTAATGATTGTCTTAATTACAAAACATTGTAAAATGAAAAGCACACAAGATAGCTAGAATGGTGGTAGAAAAACCTTGAAGATATAGATGTAAAGACTACGCTCATTCTCCAGAAGTTGATTAAAAATAGGAATAAAAGGAATTTTAACATAAAGCATCAATTAGAAAACCCTAAACATCCAAAATCTAACCCAAGAAGATGAAACACCAAAAGGTTTGTGGGCCCCGATGTGGTTAGTTGATACATCAACTTCCCGGGGGAACAAATTTTGCATACGATCTTTGTTTGGGGCACTCAATACCCTATTGGAAAGGTATAAATGAGGAGTACACATTTCATTCATCCTAGTATCTATATTTTAATACATGTTAAGCGTGGCCGAGCCAAAAAAAACATCATTTAGGGCCTCAAAACGGCCCCAAAAATTTGGGACCCAAAAAATCGTAGAAAAATTGCCAAGATGTGGAACCATTCTGAATTAGTGGAATAGGTTGGTGGCCACCAATATCCACCTGGCTCATTCATCCCCCCTTAGGAATCAATGGTCCCCATTGTGTCAAGTTCCTCTATCAGATGGGAAAAATTCTGTTGAATCTGACTACTAGTTAGCCACTTTCCCTGGTGAAGAAGTTTCCTTGCTTTGATGACTTGATACAGTTGAATTTTCTGTTGGAGGGTGATATTCATCTTGGTGTCCATGATCTGATCAATTGTCATCTTTTTCAATGCAGTTAGGATTAAGTTATGTAGGGGACAATTTCTTAGCTGCATCTGAAGTGTCCAGGAGACGTGGAAAATGTGGTTGAAGCAGTTCCACATTAAATATCGGGTGCAAGCCAAGGAAAGGGGTAATACTTAATTCAAATAGTTCTCACACACAACCTTGGTGATGGTGTAAGGCCCGTATCAGAGTGGGAAAAACTTCCAATGGGGTCCTATGAGGTGCTCTTTCTGCAAAAGCATTTATACCTTATCTCCCACCTTAAACTCGTGTGGTACTCAATGTTGATCGTGGCGTTGCTTGTACTTGGAGTTGAATTTCTGCAAAATTTCATGAACTTGTTGTTGAGTGTGTTGGATTCTCTTAACAAATTTGGTTACTCGATCAACCTCTGCTTGAGCATGGGAGCACTCTTCATTTGCAACCACAATGGGCAGAGCTACATCAATGGGGGCCAATGGTTGGAACCCCAAGCACACTAAAATGAGTTGTGGCCAATAGAGTTGTGGAGGGATCTATTGTAGCTATGTTGAAAGTGAGGAAAGATCTCATACTGTGTGCATGAATGTTTGGAATTGTACATCCCTGGGATATGGACAATCATCATGTTGACTACCTATGTTTCTCCATCAGTCTGTGGGTGGAAGGCATTTGATTTGGTTAGCTTGGTGTCCATCATTGACCATAGGATGGAGAAAAAAGTAATCAGGAACCTACTATATCTGTAACATCCCCAACCATCAACCATCTTGGGAAATGCCACTACTCAGCTCTGACTTAGCTGTGATACCAAACTGTAGCATCCCCGACTCTCCATAGAGACCCGGTAATGCTACCACTACGGAACATTCACATATAAATATATAACATGCATTTTTAATCGAAATAAAACACATAACACAGATTTGTTGCTACCATAGAGATTCAAATGTAATATATAGTAATTCATATATGCACGGAATACATGATAACATTCCAGCATCACAGGCATGCATAACATAAAATTAAGCACATAATTTATACTTATCTTTCAACTAGAATAACACCACCAACTGTGTGCAGACCTTCCACAAACCTCCTAGCCTTAGACCGCACTGCTCATCACTCTCAATAGTAGGTCACCCCCAAGCTAGTACTAATCTCCACCGGGAAAGGGAATCCTAGGCTAGGCAAGGTCAATAGGAAGACACACATTTTATGAGGAAGGATTCTCTTTCAGGAGCCACTTATTCCCACTGCTCACAGACTCTCATTCCCCACATGCCTTTTCCACCCCAAGAGTATACACCTTCACTATCACATAGTCCATTGGTTGCTTCACCTCCCTTGCCTTGGGCTTCAGGAACAGGCCGAAGAAGAATTCTCAGAGCTCTGTAGCAGCTACACGACCTCTTCCAGGATAACTCACTTCCACCAGCACACTCTCTCACCTGGAGAGAGTTTCTCACATGCCTGACAACCTGCCTCTTCAACCACAACCACCTCTCTCACCTGGAAAGAGTGTTGCACATAGGCCTCCCAACCTGCTTCTTTAGCCACAACCACCTCTCTCACCTGGAGAGAGTGTTGCACACAAGCCTAACAACCTGCTTCTTTAGCTCTGTTCTAGCACACAGAGAACAACAACAAGGCTCAGCAAGGAATAAGCGATGATGACAAGACACACTCATCCAAGGGACTGCATGGCCGCAACAACCCACAGTTATAACACACATGCCATAGATATTTACGGGATGCTCAGGCTTCACAAAAGACACGGGTCAGCTTCATGGGTTTGATTTTCAAAGGTGCATGGCTTATGCAGAGGTCCAACGCAGAAACACAACAGTTTCTCGGGAAGGATTCCAACAAAATTAGGCCAAGTATGGAAGAATGGGCACGCCAACCCCAGCATGGTTTGGCTCATGGGTTACTGATTCCAAAGGTGCATGAGGGTATCCAGAGATCAGTTGCCTCGCAAAATAGGATAGACAATGGATCAAAGAATGGAGGACAAACCCCCAACACGAATTGACTCATCTGTTTTAACTGCATGCACCCAGGTTGACACTTGCCTTCTTGGAGCTGCATGCACTCCATTTTGCATGCATTCCTTTCCCAGGAAGTTGGGTCAACACTTGGTCAATTGACCACCTTAGCCTTTAGATAAATAATAATAAATTATTATCCCTTTTAGAGGTAAGCCCCCTAGCTTAGTTCCTAGGCCCATACACTTAGCCTCCTCTCTCACCCAACCCTATGAAAAATTAGTCCCCCATCACTCTTTCTTTGTGGTCGGTCTACACGCAACAATGTTTTTATATTAACAAAGTGCATAATTACATATACAAAACAGACTCCTGGCCTTTAACACCTAGGCTCTCCTGCCTACTTGCACATAATCTTACCAGCTTACAATTGCTTGACTCACTAGCCTACAAAACATGTTTACAATTCATAAATACAATTGGGGCTTGTCCTTGGGGATATTACAATCCCCTCCCCTTATTTTTGCACTGTCCTCAATGCAACTCTTTACACAACATCAACAAGATTTCCAAAATCTTCAAAAAGATGCGGTTATTATGCCCGCATAGCATCCTCATGCTCCCATGTCACGTCCTCATGACCGTACCAGGTCCACTGGACCTTTAGAATCCCTATGGCTCGATTCCAGAGTTGTTTTCTCTTTCGGTCCAATATGCGCACCAGATGCACTTGCAAGACGCCTTCCTTTTCTACCTGAATCACATTCCAATCAATAACATGATTAACATTAGGTATATATTTCTTAAGCAATGAAACATGAAACACATTATGTACATTCATGGATGCAGGTAATGCAAGCATATATGCAATGTATATATATGTATATACAATCAATTCTAATAACATTATAACCTATATACAACATACACAACATACAATAAATAAAGAATTGTACTTATCTTTTAATTTGAGAAGACCTCCATATCAACATGGTCTAGACCAAGGTACCAAACCTCAACAACACTCCAACCAACCAAACCTCAGCAGCACTCCAACCAACGGTCTCTCTTCCCCACATGCCTATCCCACCCCAGGAGTGTGCACCTTCACTGTCACACAGTCCATCGGCTGTTACACCTCCCTTTCCTTGGGCTTCAACAATAGGCCAGCTCAGGAAGTCTCAAAGCACCATGGCTCCCGGAGTTCCAACTATTCTCAAAGGTTTCCAATCAACATCCTCCCCAAGCTACTCTTTGTAGTCGACATTCTAACTTCAATCAACATCATCTCATCTGCATCACCCACGTGCAGTTATCATGAGAAAACATAAAAGAATTCATTTAGGAACTCCAATTAGTTTGAAAGGGAATTCATCTTTTCCCCAAAACATGAAATTCTTTCATAATTCATTTTGGTTGTTTCCATATTATGAATGCAACCATCCTTGTGGTTTTCCCTAGGAACCAAACTGCATACCATTTTCCTGCAAGGCTTCCTCTTGCATACTGCCAACAATTGTCAATATTTCCTGTACATTATAATTCCATTGCAATGTGTACAAAATCTTATGCAGTGATCTTAGAATTTTCTGCATCTAGCAATTCAATCATAATTACCAAACAATTTAATAAAATAGAATTACTCGTTATTCTATGCATATGCATGTTCACAGTAATATTTGTAAGTTCATTACTTCTTTTTCTGAACAAGAAAATTTCCTATAGTCAATGCTCATGTGACTAATTGACTTGCAACTTTCCTATTGCAATGTCTAGAAATTCCTAAAATGTCCTCAGCTTCATGAGTTCACAACATTTCAGTTGTTAGTAACAATTATTTCCATGCAATGATATATATGCATGTACTTACAAAACTCATTCAACTATCACTTTTAATGTACAATTCTATCACTTACTATGCATGAGTGGAATTCTCAATGCATACTTGTTCAATGCACCTTGCATTGAATTACATAATGCTCTTCATCTCAGTCATGTATCCCACCATCCATAAGTTGGAATTTTGGCCAATGTGTTGACACATTCTCCACACACTTCCTATTGTCTTCCTAATTAATTGGATGCCTTCCTTTTTGACCTGAACACTACATCAAGAATATAATTTTGTTGTGTTCATTAGTGTTAGCAAAAAGGTTGTAGTCCAAGTTTTATTTAAAGGTAGGAAGATTTTAGTACATGTGTGGCTCATAACATTTCCATATCCATACCTTGCCATATCCAACTAGATCCTGGTCTCATACATGACTAGCTTACTAGCATTCATTCCTACAACAAGTTATTATCTTTTATTCTTTGGTTATTACCCCATAACCAAATTAACATGACATTCTACTATGTCAGTGTGTGCATTCAGAAGCTAAAAATCTTTGAATTAATATAGGCCTCCATCCTTTACCACATCCAGTGGTATGCATTCAAATAATATAATCACATGATTTTATAAAAATAACTCTGGTTGAGGAAATTCTTACCTAAATTTCCTTTCAGCGATTATGCACAAAGAGTAATAAAAACTCATACCTGCATGACTACCATTAATGAATTTTATACTACCTGAAATTCTGATGGCGGTAGAAGCTTTCATGCTTCTTTTATCAAACTTAAAGCCAACACTTCAGCTCTATGTTTCTTCCTTCCTTATGCAATAACATCACCAACAACACTTGCAAACATGCAAGCATTATTTCCTCTGGTTGACCCAACAAGCCATAACAGACTGGCTACCACATAAATTGCAGCAACTTCTTTCTCCCTATAAAAATTTTCCTTGTTGATCCTAGAAGTCTACAATTCTTCCTCAATCCCTAAATCTTCTTGTCCTCTCATTGTGATCACTGTACATGACTATTTCTACCTTGATCACTTTCAACACAGTGACCCTACCTCAGCGGGGTCTGCTGACCTCTCGGTCAAAGAATATTTCAAACTTCTGAATCACATTGACTCTTCGGGCTCATGATTGAACCCCAAAAAATTATACACAGGTCTCCTTTCCTTCTGTGTGTAGGTCCTGACAGACCCGCGGGCTTATTTTTGCACGCTTCCAAAACTCCAAGTTTCAGGCACTAGCCCCTTCCTTCATAAGACCCTAGGGTATGACCTCATGGAAAACTGTGATTGTGGTATGGGAAAGAGTGGCTTTAGGCCAACCCAACTTTCACCCCACAATTCACCTCCATCTACCACACATCATTTTTTTAAAACCATGGTATAAATTGCATCCCGCTCTCAGATTTTTAACATCCAAGCAAGTTCTAGCCCCGCAATCCAGCTCATATGTCAACCTCCAATCCCTTGGCGATGATCCGCGATCAATGGCTGCTATCTATTCTCCCTTTTCTACCTTCTTTCCTCCTTCCACACACAATCCCATATCTACACGATCTTTCGACACGTAGCTCCCTTCCAAATCAATGACTATAGTTGATTCTGGCTCTCCAGCCCTCAGGTGTTTCAACTCTCAACTTTCTTCTTTTCCTATTTGGAAATCTTCCGGAGTGAAAGATCTATTGACACCTATCCTCAACAAGTAGATGGTTCTGATGAAATATGGCTCTCTATCCTTCGGGAGTTCTCACGTCTCTACACACACAAATCTTCAGAGTGATTTTCCCTGGAGTAAAAGATCTTCTGCCAAGCGTCCTCTCCAAATCAACGACCTTGATTCTCTTCGAGACTTCAACTCTTTCCGACCAAGACCAGATCAACGGTCCTTCGACCTCCTCCTTGATCAACGATCGATATCTCCTTTGGGACTTCGACGCTTTCATCCTTTGCTTTCCTCTAGAGCGCTCTGTACCCAGAGTTCCAAATATGGCACCGCGTGTCCACATTCAGATCAACGACCAAGATTTACTTCGGTTGTTTCTCCTCCTCCTTGTCCACAAAATTTCGAAGTTGTGGATCTTACGCCCCCTATCCTCCTTGACGATGGACGTTCCCAAATCACTTCGGAACTTCGGGACTTTGACAAGTCCACTTATACTATGCACACAAGGGTTAAGTCTTGTGCACTTACCCCTAGATCCAACGGTCACTATTCCTTGGTGCTCAGACCTAATGGACAGGATCTGTTCCTCTCCTCTGCACTTCCTTTATTCTATTGGACACTGATATAATGGTCCATGCTCCTCCCCACAACCGATCTGACGGCTATTGTCGGTCCTCCTCTTGATCTTTTGACTTATTACGCTTTAGAAGATTTTGTCAGTGTTCAAAGGCTTCGGCCTTTGACCTTTCTCCTGAGATTCCACCTCTTGGATCTCGTCTTCGCTCTCGTAAGCATTATCTCTTATGAGCTTTAGGATTTAGAATGAACCCATCTCCCACGCACTCCTTGTGTTATCTCTTCTGATATTTTTGAATTACTCAGTATCTTAAGGGTCTCGACCCTTCTGTTTCCTTTAAAAGGAAAACTCCATGCCCTCCTGGAAACCTCCTGCTCAAAGCACACCTTGCTGAGCATTTTATACAGAGTGTTCAACAACTTTGTGAGTATCTTCCTCTGATACTCTTCTCCCTAAACTCGACAAAGAGTTCTCTCTGTGCACACTTTCACTCGCTCAATGCCCGCCTAACAGAGCCCTACAGATTTCTCAGTGACTCTATCTCTCTCTGAACTCAACACATAGTTCTTCCTGTGCACTCCTTGCACCTCTGCTGATGAAGGTTCAACGGTATCTCTCATGAGATTCTCTGAGGCTAACTTAATTTTTCAACGCACTCCTTGCGGACAATGTGCACTGCTTGCACTTGAAAACTCAAAGAAGAGAAACAATTGAAACTTATTCAATACTTCACCAGTTTACGCATTCAAACCAATCTGATTTAGGAAAATGTTCAGATGTCATTTTATTTCTGATCTCTTCTCTACTCTGTTGTCATTTTTGGTCACTAGCCCCTTTCTCTCAGTCCCCAATCCATGCGATCATGGGCCATGACTAGGCACTAGATCACTAGGTGATTACTCAGGCCTTCGGCTTCAGAAGATTTCAAAGCACCGCACAACAATCTCTCAGAGTTCATATTATCGAACTCGTAAATTAGGGTGGATCAAATGTCCACGTCTACTCAACATCCGACAACTGACACTCACTATGGAACCTGAGGTGTCTGATTTCTGGGTCTTTGGGTCTTCGAGACTTCAGAGCTTCGGAGGATCTCGCATCCACACATCTGAGCTGTTAATCTCCAAACATTGCCAATCATCCTTGGT
Organism: Picea glauca; assembly: GCA_000966675.3. Taxonomy (NCBI): domain Eukaryota; kingdom Viridiplantae; phylum Streptophyta; class Pinopsida; order Pinales; family Pinaceae; genus Picea; species Picea glauca. The sequence goes on along the minus strand of JZKD02S1745609.1, from coordinate 527,525 downwards.
GACGTCATTACGTCACATCACTTACATTTTCCAATTGTGGGGGCATGTGGTAGTGGTTTGGATTAACCCACCTTTCATCCCACAATTCTTCTTAGGCTAACACGTAACCCCTCGGTGAAATCGTAGTTTGGATTGTGGGACCACCTTGGATAATTAACTTCCATGCAAATTGGGTGCCTGCAATGCCTCCTGGCCATCGTTCTTGATTTATCGTGACCAATGCCAGTGTGGTTCCTCCAACCTTTAACTACATTATGTAACCTTGACCCCACTAGCCATGCTCATACAGAAATCCACATGGCAGAATACTAGTAGCTAATACGTGGCCCATTCAGATGAGTGACATGTGTCTCGTTCCAAATGCCATTTCAATCTTCCATGGATCGAAACCCATTGACACATGGCACACATCCCATGTTTCCACCTCCATCCAAGTGACATCATCATGACTCACTACTTCGGCTATTTGGAAGCTTTCTCCCTTCACTACTACGTTTGACATTTTTAACATTGGATTGATCCAACGGTCGAGCTCAACTCTCCAAATCTACAGTGTATATCCACTTCGTAGTTTCGGGCTTCGGCCCTTCTCTTGTTTCTGGCATCAATTTCACTGAAGTCGCGAACTATGAAGGGCTTCCAGGTTAAATTTTCTTCACCTTCCCCAAATATGACAATTGTAAGGGATTTCCCTTCCTTCCGAACAGATCATATGATGTAGAACAGACTCTGTTACTCTACGAATTTCGAAAGGAATTCATGGCTAACTACCTCGCAACATTACCATATCTGATGGTCGTGAAGGATTCTCCTTCTCCTGAACAAATCCTAAGGTCCACATTACTCTGCGGCCCAACACCACTTCTGTAGTGGTTTTACAAAACCGCTACTCCTCCTAAGCTTCGTAACACGACCAAGGTAACTTCTTGGAACTCGGGAAGGTTCTGAGGTTCGAAATTGGTCCTCTATGTAAATTCTAACCTTGTACAATACCTACTGCAAACTGATATTCAGAAAAGAACAGAAAAGATACAATGGCAAGTACAAACATTACACAAAGATTTTTCACCTGGAAACCCTAACCGGGAAAACCATCATATATTATATTCATACATTGTGTTACATTGTTTACAATACAATATACATATAGGAGCCAGTGGCATCCAAAACCCTAACCCAATGACCTGTATTAGTCCAAAACCCTAATTCCTTAACCGGAAATAGAAAACCATCGGCAAAAAACCATGTGCCGAAAAACCACCTAATATCATGTGGTCCCGGAAATATGTCGTCCTGAAAAAAAAAATTCGAGGGTGCTGCCCCCGAACCCCCTACGCGCCCAACATAGGCACTCAGACACTACTAGTCGTGCAAAGAATATAACACATACCCAACACTCTAGACACGATTTCCTCTTGAAACCTTGGGTCCAATGACCACTTAACCAACCCATCCAAGATCAGCATTGAAACCATTCTCTGAACTCGAATTTTGTCCATTCTAAAAACAATTCTTTCTGAAACTTTTTCTTCAACTACCACTAACATGGCCCATCTAGGCTTAGTTTTGAAAACCTTGGCTCTAATACCAATTCACTCTGATAGTTGTAAGACTTTGTAAGTATCTATACTCTTCCTGTGCGAGCAACCCTTAGCAAGATGGATCACCCAAGGGACTATGTAGAAGATAACAGGATGTCTAAGCATGGAAGGTTAGTGACTGCAAGGAATAATATACTTGAATGAATAACATGATAGCTGGGATCATGAGCACATTGGGTATGTCTAAGAAAATAGTGAGTTGAACTCTAATCGTGGAAGCCATATGGATGTGGATCCTTGATCAAACAAATAAGTATTGTGTTGAATTGTATGTTCATATTGAGTTATTAAAACCAATGGAATATTTATGCATAGAAGATGTTGTAATATAAATATTGTTTGATGATTGTTGTAGGCATGTGCTAAATTTCCAGAAGTCTAGAAGTGAACCAGGCTGTGAAGAAAATGACACTACTAAGAGGTTGAAGGATGAATACATAGAAAGTATGATGAGAGAAGAACTATTGTCCATGAAACCACAAGAGGAAGTAGTGAGGGGCTTGTAGGGTGGATTCATATGCTAGAGATCCCAAGCCACCATATCGAATGATTTTGGGGAATAACTAGTTATTTCCCTTTTCCCAAATTTAAAGAAAATAATTAATGAAGGGAGTTGGTAGTTGAGAATCCAACCACCCATAATGAATGGAAGTATGGAGGAACGGATAGTACAAATGAATACTATCAACCAAGGTACAATAATTACCCATATTAGTCTCCATGATTGACCCACAAGTTATTTTGATAGAAGAAAGGAGAAGAGAAGATTGAGAACCTTCAAGGGGAAGAAGGGTAGAGATGCACGGGAACGTGAGGGGAAGGAGAAGACATATTTGTAGTCTCGGGGAATTGAGAGAGAGGTTTATAGAGGGATCTAAGCTATGGGAGAACCCCTAAGTAGAATAGACATTGAGAGAGATAAAGAGCTTGTGTAGTTGGATAGAGAACTAGAACTTGACTTGGGCTAAGAGGGTCGTGAGCTTGATGCTTTTTGGGTATTGGAAATGATACTAAGAGGGGAGTGAGCTGAGGGACTACCTTGTGCCGAGGTAAACCCAACTGGGAAGGAATATGAGAAACCTCATGGAATCCCTAGGCATGGTGGGTGAAAGGGGATTTCTGCCAGTGGTTGTTGTGAAGGGAAGTTGCCTTCACCCTGACAATCTTCTCTGTGAGACTGAATAATTCCTCTAGTCGTTTCATGGCATGGCACGAGGGTGGCCTATTATATAAAGTGATAGTGTATCAGAGCCTATGGTTGGGTGGAAAAGTGCTCACCCTCATTTAGTTGGTTGCTTGATAGCTTGTGACAAATAATTCTTTACTTATGCTTTCTTTTATGCTCTGTAAAATATGTAATTATGCATTCCTTTGTAATCGATGGAATTGTATGGTTCTATGTAAAAATATGTAATGTAAGGGGATGAATATATTCCATCCATTTTCCCATATGCATAGTAATTTATTATCTATTTATGGTTTCCTATGAATGGAAAATAGATTCATGAATTGAGAAATGGAATGGGTATATGAGGTTCCTTGAATGCAAAATATTCTATTGTTTGGTTGTTTTCCTCTGGAGTCTAATTACATATAATCCAAATCATCGTATCTCTCTATTCCCTTATGCACCATTGTTGTGCAAACTCTGTTGAGGAAACCCTAAAATTTGGGTTATCGAGATCACGAATATCCATAGTTTCTTTGAAGTCATACTTTCATAGGTTGGAACATTGAGGTGGAGCCCTATATCTAGTTTGTTGGAAATCTAGAATTTCAAAGAAGTCATCCTTTACCAAAATCTCAGATGTTAGAACCTAGACGATTGGAAGCCTGACTTATCAAAACCCTTAACTAGGTAGCGGAATGGAAGAGATCCAGAAATTTGAAAAAAATCTCCAAGAACTTGTATTCGAAGATCCATATTTCATGTATCGAAGGCGGTGCCAAGTCAGTAATGTTCCATGTCATTAGAGCCATGGTGGAAAATTACCTATGGAAAGGCCACAATGGTGGGTCATGGTGGTGGAAAAAAAGGCAAAGATTCATGGGATACAAGATTTATTCTAAATATATATTTACAAAATTCTATATCCCCAATATGTGGAACAATGTGGAAGGAACTCTAAAATTGGAATAGTGAACATCTGTAGTGGAGGACATCCAACAATTTGAATAAATAACCTTTTGTAAAAAGTCAAATCCAAATATGGAAATATGATGCAGTGGAACCTTGAGGTTTGTGGCATCATGTTGATGGGGAGCCCATGTAGGGATAACATGGATTCCATGTCATTGGTTACATGGAATAGTTCAAATGGTAGAGTCATGGTGGCATGTTGTGGGAGGAGGCCAGATGGTTGAATCGGGAAGTGAAATTGGGCCCATCTAAAAATCCATAAAATATTTAAAGTGCCCTTTTTATAAAATGTTGGATCTCATATTCCAATTCATCATGCCACATCAGTACACCACATCAATAGTATGGTATGTCAACAAGGCCATGGTGGAAGGTCTTGAGTCGGATGGTGGAACTGTGTGGTAGAACCACAACATTCAAAAATCCATAGATTCTCAAAAATAGACTTTTTGTAAAAGTCTAGATGCAAGATGCCGTGACAGTAGCATTATGTCATGCCATGATAGAGTGCATGTGTCATACCACATCAACAAGGTGACCACATCAACAATCATTGAATAGTTGATGAAGCATAGGGAACATATCTCAAGGATAATGGATAGGAAGAAGTTGTCCTTGGCAATGCATCGAATGGTAGAACTGGGAGATAGAATTAGGACCTTTCGAAAATCCATAAATCCTAAAAATGGGATTTTATAGAAAATTGGATGTTGAATGGTGGAATGGTGTGGTGGAGCCTAGACCATCTGGATATCCATAAATATTTGATTTCTTAAAAGGGGAATTTCATGAAATGTTGGATGCTCAATGGTTGGATGTGGAACCTTGACATGGTGAAACCTTAACCTCGAGGTGGAATGGAAAATTCTTAGTGGGAAAAAAAATCACCCCAAGGGAAGGGGGGGATCCATGTATGATTAACCCTCAAACCATGTAAGATATTGACACCAACATGAAAGTGCCAAGTTGAGGCGAAATGTGGAGAGGACAGGTGTCCTCCTATGGTGAATTTGAGATGAAGATTATGGACCAATGGTCAAGAACCTTTGAAGCTTGTTATTAATATGAATCGTTGGATTCGACCAACCTCAATCATTAGATTTATTGGTTGTGGAGCCTGATTATCTTCCTGATTCAGAGGTCTTGTTTCAACTGTGTTTGGACCCAATTACCTAATGCGGGGGTGTGGGGGGGCTTGTCTCCCCACATATGGAGACAGGGGGGAGACACTTTATAAATCCCCCCCTGGCAGGGGTTCGGGGGCAGTGCCCTTGAAAAGAAATTTTTGGGAAATTTTCCTTGTAAAATATTGTAATTATGTAGTCAATATGGACCATTCATTATAATGTCACATATATGATGGTAGAAGTTATGTTGAGGTTTTTCACTAGAAGAAAACCATGTATTATGATGGAATTGTATTGTGGCTATGTATGTGAGTGAATATTGTATTTAGAGAGAGGATAATGTGAGAGAAAGAAGAGTAAGTTACAATGGTTGTGTTGTAGGTTGCATCCCTTTATTTGTTGGATAATAATAAAGGAAGGACATGAAAATTTCCATGGTGGACGTATCCCAGACTGGGTGAACCATGTATATATGTGTCTCTATTTTATTGTGTATCTTTTTTGTTTTATTTGTGCATTTATTTTATTTTATTGCTCTACGATTATGTTTTTATAACAACTAGTATCAAAGCAAAAGGTAACTCGCACAAAAAGAGGGTTCCTGGTTCGAGTGAGAGAAATGGCAGAAAATGGAAAATTTAAGGTCGAGAGTCTTTGAGATGATTGTAGGTTTGAAGGAGGATTAAAGTATAAATTTCATAATTTTGTTGTTAAGAAAGGAGAGCCAAGAATAAGCTCATGTGGGAAGCTTGAAGCTGTAAAGTCGATATACATTTTAGAGTAAACAAGACTAAATAATATGGTAGTTTTTATACCATGTTGAAACATGAAAACAAGATGTAATTATCTTCTTCACTCATGTAAAGGTTCATTTTGGAATATATACATTTATCATGTGTAGATATAATAGATTCTCAAGAAAATTTTAATCCACACTCTAGATGATAATGGATATAAGTTGAAGATAATTCTATCCTTTATTTACAGTTGCATGGGTATCCCAAGGATATAAATCAAACATTGGTTCATTTGTTGTGAGGCTATAACATCCCAATATTTGGGAAGATTGTTTTTCATTTATATATATCATTGTTAATTTCACAATTCATTGCTCACCTCAAAACCTCCACTTATGACTTTATCATATTTTATTGTACTCACTTTAACTTGAAATTTTATCCCTCAAAGTGGAACAGTTAAGAAAATTGATCAATGGGAAAATATGTGAACTTCGTTAAAAAGAAAAATCCACAAAGATGTGTAGGTATAATAAACCAACTTGTAGGATTCTCAATCAAGTTACGAAAAGAGGCATGATAAGCATTTAACAACACATACCTCCTAAGTTTGATAAAGTGTGTTGCACCCACCAAAGAAAGGTTCAAAATGATATTTTAGGATTTTTCATAAGAATGAATAAAATCTATTTGCTTGGATCAGTCACCATATATGGGAAGATATTCCAATGTATATGTGGATCATTTGAAGTTGTCTATGCCATCCTCATTAGAAGAAGAATTTAATGAAGAGACAATGAGTCCCAAATTTTATGGGGATCATCAAATTGAAAGGGAAAAGGTCTACTCCTAGTTGAATTCATATATTTGTACTGATGTCATATAGGCTTGTGCAAGTGACAAAAATTTCAATTTGTATGAATTTGG
>JZKD02S1745609.1:477559-499388 GCA_000966675.3 Picea glauca | reverse complement strand
TTGAGGATAGCAAAGAATTTATGCGGAAGAGGGAAATGTTATTAATATTTCTCTTAATATATATGCGGAAGAGGGAAATGTTGAGGATAGCAAAGAATTTATGCGGAAGAGGGAAATGCTACAATATATTGCAGCTATTACCCTTGTTGTTATAAACATGAGTTTCCTCCCTATCTTATATATACCATAACTTAACATTTATCAATATAACAATCAACTTCAATATTTTATTCATGGAGATTTCTTCCTTCATTTAATTGAATTAGTAAGTGCTAGCTGCCAACCATTAGGTGTGCAAGAATCCCAACCATTATTGTCATTGTTATATTATTTTCAATTTATGCAAGTGTGATCCCTTTTGGGTACTAGGGATGTAACGAGTGGTATCAAATCTTCAATCAAGATTTGTTGGTGTTTTTTTGTTAGGTCTTAAAAATAAAAGAGAGAAGAAAATGACAATCAATTACTATCATTTCACTGATCAAGGTTGAGTTTCAAGAGCAATTCCATATCTTTATAAATGAAAAGAGAGAGAGAGTATAGCTGCTACAATTGAAGAGAAAAGGGTATGTGGATTCCATAAAACTAGAATATTATGGAATCCACATACCCTTTTCCATAGAATATACTAACTAGATAGAAAAACCAAAGACATGAAATATGGTACTACACATATTATAATATATTATCAAGGAAAAAACAAGCAAAATGAAATTTGGACATTTGAAAAAAAATTACAAGTTAAATGACTACATCAATAAAAAATAACATACTAACCTTGCAAGTTCAAAATCCGAGTTATGTAGATCGAGAATTGGATTTGTTCAACCGGTGGGTGTTGGAAAAAAAAAAACTCAATAAAAAGCCAAGAACAGTGTCACAACTATAGCAATTGTGTAGCAAAGCCTCTTAAAGTCATGTATATATAGACAAAATAGTCAACTAGTCGTTAACACCAACCAATGAGATAGGCAAAATTTTCGTCGCTATAGAGATGGAAATCCCGACTAGGTTAAAATAATATTTTTGTGGATATTGCGATGAAGTTTCGTGGCAATATTGACGAAAATCCCACCCTATTTAAAAAAATGATGAAACTAGTGGAAGCGTGGAAAATTTTCGTGGAATAATCTACCCTACGTAGTAGTGTGGAGAACATGGGAAGACAAAAGGATAGAGGAAATATTTCAGGAACCGCAAGAATTATAGGAAGGGAAGATCCAAATACAGACTAGGAAAGATAGAGTGGTAGAATTGTGGGAAGAAAGGACATATGAAGAAAGACTGTAGAGCTCCAAAGAAACAAAAAGATGGACAGTAGGAGAAAAATCAGGAAGCAAATGTAACAGGTGATGTGTTACAATATGCTTTGATTATTTCTTTAGATAATATTCTTGAATCTTGGGAAGTATATTCAAGGACCTTATTTCATGCCACATCCCATAGGAAATATTTCCAATATCATGTTCAAGGTGATTTTGGACAGGTTTATTTGGGTGATGATGGAGCATGTCAAATTGTTGGAATGGGTAAGGTACAAATAAAGGAAAAGAATGGAAACTAATGGTTACTGAAATAGGTGAGACATATACCATATCTAATAAGAAATCTAATTTCAATAGGGCAATTGGAAAGTGAAGGTCATATGTCTACATTTATAGATAAGGCATGGAAGGTCACTAAAGGATCACTAGTAATGGAAAAATGAGAGAAGGTAGGTACATTTTTTTTATGTACTGGTAATGTTGACTCTTCTATCTCTTTAGCTTCTACAGGTGTGGATATAACAATGTGGAATCATAGGCTTGGACACATGAATGAGAAGGGGATGCAGATACTTCACAAAAGGAATTTGTTTCCATATCTTAAACAAATTTATTTGGATTTCTGTGAGCATTGTGTTTGTGGAAAACATAAGAGAGTTAGATTTCTCAGAGTTAGAAAGTAAAATAAGAGTGAAAGGTTAGATCTTGTGAATACAGATGTATGGGGACCATATCAAGTATCATCTCTTGGTGGCTCTTGTTATTTTGCTACTTTTATTGATTATGCAACTAGAAAAACTTGGGTTTATTGCATTCGACAAAAATCTGATGTTTTTGACACTTTTAAGAGATGGGAAGCTTTGGTTGAGAATGAGACATGAAAAAGGTTGAAGTCTCTCAGATCAAAAAATGGAGGTGAATAATACAGCAAGGAATTTGATTATTACTATTCATACCATGGGATTCGTAGAGAGAAGACAGTTCCAGAAACACCACAAGAAAATGGTGTGTCAGAAAGGATGAACAGGACAATCATGGAACGTGCAAGGAGTATGAGATTCCATGTTGGCTTTCCCTTACAATTCTGGGAAGATGTTGTAGATATTGTTGTTTACTTAATAAACAGAAGGCCTTCAAGCTCCTTGGATGGTGTTATCCATAGAAGGTATGGATAGGCAAAAGGGTAAACTACTCATTTCTGAAGACTTTTGGTTGTGAAGCATTTGTCCATATTGATAAAGAAAATGGAACAAAGCTTGAGGAAAAATCCAAGAAATGTACATTTATTGGGTATTGTGTTAATGATTTTGGTTATTTCTTATGGGATTATAAAAATCATAAAATCATTAGGAGTATAGATGTGGTATTCAATGAAAATTTCATGTACAGAGATCAGTTGCAGGGAAAGAAACATGAAAAGGAAAACATAGAATACACAATGCTTGATGAAATCAAAGAAAATGAAATTCCAAAGGTACCAAAAAGTAAAAATGACAACAACAAGAGAAGGAGGAACCTCAAACTCCTGCAAGTGTTGTTAGAATATATACCAGGTTAAGTAGACTGCCTCAACGATATTCTCCTTCATTGTATTATTTATTGTTACTGACTTTGGTGAACCAGAAAGTTATGAAGAGGCCATGCAAGTAGACACTAAAAAGAAGTGGGAGTAAGTCATGAAAGAGGAAATGAATTCCTTGGTAAATAGCCAAACTTGGGACTTGGTTTAGTTTCCTGCAGGAAAAAGATCATTGCATAATAAATCAGTTTACAGGTTGAAGGAAGAAGATGGATATAAAAAGTGGTACAAGGCTAGACTTGTTGTAAAGGGGTTTGCACAAAAGAAAGGTATAGATTTTGATGAAATATTTTATCTTATTGTTAAAATGAATTCAATTAGGACTATTTTAAGTCTTGTGGTAGTAGAAGATTTGCATCCTAAATAGTTAGATGATTTTTTTTTTTTCTAAATCAATTTATAGGTTGAAGGAAGAAGATGGAGATAAAAAGTGGTACAAGGCTAGACTTGTTGTAAAGGGGTTTGCACAAAAGAAAGGTATAGATTTTGATGAAATATTTTCTCTTATTGTTAAAATGACTTCAATTAGGACTATTTTAAGTCTTGTGGTAGTAGAAAATTTGCATCCTAAATAGTTAGATGAAAAAATAGTTTTTCTCCATGGGGATTTGGAGGAAGATATTTATATGCAGCAACCATAGGGGTATGATGTCAAAGAAAAGGATAATTTGGTATGCAAGTTGAAGAAGAGCTTGTATCACCTAAAGAAAGCTCCATGGTAGTGGTGTTTGAAGTTTGACAGGTTTATGACAGAACATGGTTATAGTAGATGTCATTTTGAACACTCTATTTATTTTAAGAAGCTAGAAAATGGAAGCTATATTATCTTGTTATTGTATGTAGATGACATTATTGTTGCAGGTTCTAACATGCAGCATATAAATGTGATAAAAAAGAAATTATCTAATTCATTTGCGATGAAGGATTTGGGTGCTACAAAGGAAATCCTTGGTATGAGAATAACAAGACATGAGAAAATTTGAAAATTGATATTGTCTCAGGGTGAGTACATAGAGAAGGTGTTGGAGAGGTTTAGAATGCATAATGAAAAACCAGTTAGTACACCTTTGGCCATCCATTTCAAATTAACCAAGGAAATGTGTCCCAAGACATGGGAGTAGATAGAATACATGTTCAGGGTCCATTATTCATCATTAGTTGGTAGTTTGATGTATGCTATGGTGTGCACAAGACCAGATATTGCAAATATGGTGGGAGTTGTGAGTAGGTACATGAACAATCCAGGTAAAGAACATTGGGGGGTAGCAAAATGGATTCTCAGTTATTTGAGAGGTATTTCTACTCATGCATTATGTTTTGGAGGTTCAAACATTGTTCTACAGGGATATGTTGATTTAGATATGGTAGGTAATAAAGATAGAAGGAGAAGCATGACAAGGCATGTTTTTACTATAGGTGGAACAATAGTAAGTTGGATTTCAAACTACAACTTTTTTTTTCACTTTCAACAATGAAAGCAGAGTATGTTGTCGCTACAAAGGCTAGTAAAGAGATCATTTGGTTACAAAGGTTTATGGAGGGATTATGAAAGAAGCAAGAGAATAGTAGGTCGTACTGTGACATCCATAGTTATGTCCATCTTGCAAAGAAATTAGCCTTCCATTCTAATACTAATCATATACAACTCATGTACCATTTCATATGATCTATTTTGGAAGATGGAAAATTGAAGCTGGAAAAGATGAATACTAGCCAAAATCCTACAGACATGTTAACAAAGGTAGTAACTAGGGAGAAACTGAGTTCCTGCTTAGTTTTAGTTGGCCTTCAATCATGAAGGTGAAGATGATAAATTTTCCAGGTCCAAGGTTGATCATAGTCCAACAAGTACAACAACAATGGATTTGGTGTGATCAGTGTCCAAGTGGGAGATTGTTGGTTTTGGAGCCTGATTATCTTCCTGATTCAAAGGTCTTGTTTCAACTGTGTTTGGACCCCATTACCTAACATGGGGGTCTGGGGGGTATTTTCTCCCACATCTGGAGCCAAGAGGGTGGTGACACTTTATGGATCCCCCCCCTGGTAGAGGTTCTATGGAAGCACCCCTAAAGAGAAAATTTTGGGAAATTTTCCTTTTAAAATATTGTAATTTCATAGTCAATATGGATCGTTCATTATAAGATCGCAAATATGATGGTAGAAGTTGTTTTAGGGTTTTTTTTCCCTAGAAGGAAACCTTATTTTATGAGGGAATTGTATTGTGGCTATGTATGTGAGTGAATATTTTATTCTGAGAGAGGAGATTGTGAGACAAAGAAGCGAAAGTTACAGTGGGTGTGTTGTAGGTTGTATCCCTTCATTTATTGGATAATAATAAAGGAAGAACCTGGAAATTTATCTGGTGGACGTATCCCATACTGGGTGAACCATGTATATTTGTGTCTCTATAGTATTATGTATCTTCTGTGTTTTATTTCTGCATTTGTTTTATTTTATTAGTCTTCGATCCTGTTTTTCTAACAAGATCTATCGAGTTCAAGTGACCATGTTAACGAGTGTTCAATTGTAAAATAATCCTCTAATATGGACCATCAGATTGAATAGATATCAATCATCAAATCTATTGAGATCATGTGACCTCGTTAAAGTTTGATCACCTTTAAAACCTGCTAAATATCTAGACAGATGATTGGTGTGATTCACCATCATCCAATATCGAGGATGTGCAAGTTGTACCATGGGGGTATAAAGGAAAATGGGATGGGACACACTCATACTGTATCTAATGGTTGAGTGACAGGTGGAGGCCTATCATTGAGTGCACATTAGTTAAGGAAAAAAAATAGAGAATGCCATGTGGTAGTCGAGTACAAGTGTGACTCACATTTCTAAAGGGATGGCTATCCAAGAATCCAGAAATTTGGGATTTATTTTTAATGGAATTTTATGAAGGTATGAATCCCGGATAAGGAGGAACTATGTGGGAGAAACCAAGATATCTCGAAATTTGAGAATCTAGGTATTCTAATAAATGGGAATTTTTCAAAATTCTGAATTTTGGATGACAATTATCCATAAGGATATAGGATGTCGAATGGGTGGATATATGAAGGATTGGAAATCCCATATATCCAACTCTATGTGTTTTGGAGAAGCAAGCTAGTTGTGGAGAAAATGGAGGATGCACATCATCAAACACTTGGGAGATAGGTCCTTATGGATGCCCATTCGGTTGATGATGTTAGATGGTACATGTTGAGAAAGTCCACATGGATGCCACATGGATATGATGACCTCATCATAAGTGTAAATGATGGATATCTATCTTTAAAGAGACATAATGTTTTCCCAAGCTCATATTTGAGCTTAGTTATAGTTATTGGAAATATTTTGAGGACTATAATTCATCTGTATTCTCAGAATCAGATTTAGAGTTATGGTTAAGAAAGACAAATTCTGGAATAATTTTTGCATCCCATCATCCTAATGAGGATTAGGGGGTTGGGTGTGTTACATTGTGTTTATTTGGACTCAACTTTAGATGTATCTTACAACACTTATCTTCAGTGTGACCATCGATATTACAATGGTTACAATAGTTGTTTGGATCCTTGCACTAATGTGTATTTATTTTCATCTTCTTATCCTATCATTTACACTTCTTCTTTCCCTCATTTGAATCATATTGGTTGTCTTTGTACTTGTAACCACTTGGTTATCCTTTATTCTTACCCATATTATCCAAATATTGTGCTTGCACATAAGTCTCATCAACTATCTTAGGTTTAAAGAGCATCACTTTCCTTCATAAATGATTGTGTAGACCACCCAAACTCTTGAGGAGTATATCTAGGTTATTGGGAGATATACCCAACATAAAGACCATTTTTTTGAACTCGGTGATGTACTCTTGCACATTTTTCCATTGTTTCCATTGGAAGTAATTCCAATGCATCCATTGGTCCTCTTCATACCCAAAAGGGTAGAAATGGGAATTAATGAGGGTTTTAAACACTCCCCACTTAGTTACAAGGGGATCACCCTCCAACCTAATCATCTCTATGTGAATTTCCCACCAAGATTGGACATGGCCCTCTAAATTTAGTAGGGGAAATGAAATATTTTTCTCTTCTTCTATGTTATGAACAATACAATAAAATTTTAACTATTATAACCATGAATTCAACATAACAACATCAATATCACGTTCATAAGGGTTCATGTCCAATTTTGCTTCCACTTCAAACAAAGATTGGAAAGAAGTGATGTCACTGGAACTTGGTCTCTCTTTCTCTAGCCCTCTTTTACCACTTTTATGGGTCTTCATTATCTCCACATTTCTCATCCAATGAAACTTATGATTTAGAGCTACCAAACTCTTCAAAAGGTCTAAAATTTCTCTTTATAGTCACCATGAGAGTGACCATGTTGTGAGAGATTTCAATGGCTTGTGCTTCTAGTGTTAAAAATATATCTTCTAACTTATCCCATGGATTGTTACCATAATTATTTTCGATGGCTAGGGTTTTCAAACTTTATGCGAATTCCTAGATCTTGCAACTTCCCATAAAACCCCAAAGAAAATTTTTCTAATACCAATATGATTTGTGAACTATCATGGATATTCCACTAGAACAATTTGTCACAATAGATCTTAGAATATTATACAACCTTTTGCTTTGCAATGTTTTATTTTATATTGCAATTTTTTTATATTACTAATTCAACACAGAAATTATTGAAATAAGTTGACACTGAAATTAAAGAGATAAGAAAAAACACACCATTGACACAATGAATAGAAGTTGTACCCTGGGAAAACCCAATATGGGAAAAACTTAGCTAGAAAGTGTGGCTTATGCTCTACTCTTTTCTTCTTAGTTATGAAATGAAAATACAAATAAAGGGGCACTTAGTATAGAGATATCATGCAATGGAGATTGTGGATAATATGCATACTACATGATATTTTATTTACTCTTTTATTCTTCAATATAACACTCTCTATGCTCTACTATCATATGGAAAAATACTCAATATCATAAGAATGGATCCCCATCCTTTCCTAGCAGTCCAATATTTAACATAGCCTAACAATTGTATAGGGTTAGTGTTAGGGTTTTTGCATGCCTAAACACCCAATTAATGTTAGGGTTTTATTCCCTCTACAATATTCTTGAAATTATACATGTAAGTAGCTCCAAATGTGTGAGTATTGGACACTGACATGGAATCCATTTGGTACCATGGTTGTCAACAAGATAGGTCAACTTGCAGAAAGCATAACTTCCACATACAAACTCTGATTCTTAAAGCCTTAAACAAGCTATGGAGGGTTCCAGACCCCAAATCTCTAAAGTGGGACCCACCCATAAAATGGGCCATACAAGCCAATAGCTCCAATTTTTCCACCCAAAAGTATGAAAACATATGAAAAATTATATAATGATCCATTCTTTATCACCCACCAAGTTTATTGTAAAATGAGTTATACTAATAGATATCTCCATGCCCAATCCCACCAACACTCATCTTAAAAATTCATTATTCTTAAAACTCTTGTCTCTAGAGTAATTCAAGTCTATGATCTCCAAGATCTAAGAATAGAAATATCCCATGCCACTAATGTCATCCTAGCCAATGGATATTCTTTGTCCCAAACAATAGATCCTTCCACTCTGCCCTCAATCCAAAATCCAAGAAACCCCTCCCTTATTCTCTACCCTTGAGCCCTATTTTTGCTCCCTCACATTCATGGAATTGTTAATCATATTTACAAGGTATTATATGGAAATAATATCAAAACTCTTTTCAATCATCCCAAATCCCTTAATAAATTGTTTAGAAGCATCAAAGATAAATTTAACTCTCTTCTTTCTTAAGGTGTTTACCAGATTCCCTATTCCTAAGGAAAATCCTACATTGGTCAAACTAGAGGGTCTATCCAAACCCATATTAAAGAACATATCACTTTGATCTAAAAATGAAAAAGGCTTGTATCTTGAAATATTTTGCAAGTTTTTAATTAAGTGTGCTTAGGCAAAAGGATCAATTTGCAAACACATAATTTAGAGAAACTTTCACATTCAAGATGCATATAATAACCAACAAATAACAGTGAACAGTAAACACATAACACAAGAAATGATAAAGGAGTTCACCCCTCTCTTGGGCTACATCTCCTGGTCCATCTTCCAATGGATATTTTATATTTTTTTCTCAAAGTGATAAAATCAGTGATTTACAATGCTCAAAATTTCAAATAGATGGCTCCAATGGCTCCAGAACGTCCAAAAACCCTTAGCTGGGATTTTTCGGCACCTGGTTTGGCCAAAAATTGAAGAAGATAGGCTTCCTGGAAGTTTCCCCTTCAAGCTTATTGTCACTAGTTCGCCAAAACACACCTCTGTGTGTCTAACTTGGCCTATGTGCATTTTTCCATGCCTGAACCCAGCACCCCACACATACCCGCAAAACACACAAATTTGTAGAATGGTTAGGGAACCTATCCCCCTAACCCCGGAGGTTTTGGGTGCATGGGGCCATGTGGCCACGTTTCCCGCACATCAAAAGGGGCTCATTCCAAGCATGCATGTAAGTGTGACAAGTGGCGGGTGAATTTGGTGGGAAACCATTTGAACAAACATACATGTGCGCCATTCTGAGAGGCGTGGTCACATGGTGCATATAGAAACTGGGGGCTGAGGCTAAGCCCCAGCCCAAACCTCCACCCAACATTTAAATAATTAAAATTTAAATATATGTGCGCCCACATATATAACAAGCAACATACAGTGGCATATTGGCAAGGTGGCCTTTGTAAAAGAATTACTCTATGGTGGAGGTTCATGGTTCAAATCACATAGACTGCATAAATTTTAAACACCACCATGGTGCCATGTGGCATCCCATGCCTGGGCCATGTGGCACCACCCAATTGGTTAAAAACATGCCACATGTTTCACCTCTATTCGCCCACATGCCACCTTTATATCCAATCAAAACTTTCCATGTAAGCTTGCCAAATCAGTTGACACGTCACTTGTATGGTCATGCCACGTCACCTGTACGGACTGTACAGTCAGCAATTTTTTTTGCATGGTTGACAAATCGAACAGAACGTGATATCTCCCTCATATAGTGTCCGTTTGAACCCGTTTAAATTGCGTTGGGTTCGTGAGGATGAGGCCTGCGTCCCTGTTTGTTTTGAAGTGATTTTGAGCACTTTGAATTTTGAGCAAAATTTGATCCCCTGGATCACACCTCCCCATTGGGAAGCTTTTGGACCTCCAAAAGACTACTTTCAGTCTATCTGAAGATGAGGGTATAGTTCCCTCACCTTCCCAACCTCAATCCACTTGGCCTTGCTTGGATTTGTGTCTTTAAGACCAATTCGAAGATATTCCACATTTCCCCGTTTTGAAGTTCTTATCCTCCTGTCAAGGATTGTGTCTTCATGCAGTTCTGTAAGATATTTTGGTGAGAAATCATCTATAGAAGGAATCTGACCATGCTCTCTTTGATCATCAATCAAAGGAGGCTCATACAATTTCAAATTCTCAACATTGACAACTGCATACATTTGCATATAAGGAGGCAAATCCAAACGGAAGGCATTGTTACCAATCTTTTCTAGAACCTTGAAAGGACCATATCTAATTGGTTTCATTTTTTTACCTTCTCCTTTAAGCCTCTCATTGCTAATGTAAAGCCAAACTTCATCTCCAACTTGGAAACTGTGATCAACACGGTGCTTGTCATGTCTTGTCTTGTACTTGGCTTGACTCTTTTCCAACTGCTCTTGTACCATTTGATGTATCAACTGAATTTGTTCAATGAACTTTTTTTCCCTATCAATGTCATATTGACCATCAATAGAAATATCTTTCCCAAAGATAAAATCTAAAGGAGATTTGGGAAAATAGCCAAAACATGCTTCAAATGGCGATGTTTGAGTTGAAGAGTGTTTAGCCTGGTTGTAAGCATGTTGAATGTAGTGTAAATGCTCATCCCAAAGTTTAGGATGCTTGCTGCAATAACCACGAAGGAGATGCACCACTGTTCTATTAACCACTTATGTTTGACCATTAGTTTGTGGATGAAAAGTTGTGCTCTTTTTAAGTTTGGTGTCTATGAGTGCCCATAAACTTGACCAAAAGTTCCCAATAAATCAAGAATCTTGATCAAAAATAATGGATTTAGGGAACCCAAAATGTACCCAAACATGTTGAAAGAACATTTGTGTCGTTTGATCAGCTGTAACCTGCTTCTTACAAGGCATCAAAATACACATTTTGTTGAAACGATCAACCACAACATAAAGATAATCATGATTTTTTTTAGACATAGGTAGTCCTCCTACAAAGTCCATGGAAATGCTTTCCCAAGGACAAGAAGGAACTGGAAGTGGAGTATACAAACCCAACTTTCTATTGCTAGGCTTACTTGTAGCACATATCGAACATCCTCTAACATATCTTGAAACACTTTCATTCATTTTAGGCCAATAGCAATACCTTTACAAATTAGCCACCGTCTTGCCTACACCAAAGTGACCAACAATAAGAGAAGAATGAGCTTCTCTTATAATGTTGATTCTTTCACCCTATGGAATACATAGCTTGCCAAGATGATCCAAAAGATTATCATGCACATGGTAATCCAATTCCTCAACATGGTTAGAATGACGCAAAGTTGTATATAGTTCTTTAAAATCAACATCTAAAGCATATTGTTCAACATAGCTCTCATGCATGATAGGATTATGCTTAAGAATAATTGAAGCACTAATAATAGGCCTTGAAAGAATATAAGCAACTTTATTATAAATTCCCTTCTTATATCTTATGACCAAGTGGAGTTGTTGTAGAAAACCCATCCATTTGAAGTGTCTTGCTTGTTGTAGATTTGTTTGTGATTATAAGTATTGCAATGGTTGATGATCTGTGTGAATGATAGTTTATTTTCCCAACAAATAATGTTCCATTTTTTCACACTTTGCACCAATGCATACAACTCCTTATCATAAGTAGGATAGTTAATCACAACACCATTAAAAGTTTCAGAATGAAAACAAATGGGCTTACCATGCTGTAACAAGACTGCTCCCATTGCATAATTGCTTGCATCAGTTTGGATTTTAAAAGGTTGTCTCAAATTCGGAAGTGCAAGAACTGGGGATGAACTGATTTTCTCCTTCAAAGTATCAAAATCCTTTTGTTGCTTGCCTCCCCATTGGAAAACTTTCTTGAAGCTTGTCACTGCATGTAATGGAGCTGCAATTGAAGAAAAGTTAGCAATAAACTTTCTCCAATATTGGGCTGCTCCCAAAAAACTTCTTACCTCTGTCACATTGTTGGGCTTGGGCCACTCCAATATGACTTTGACCTTGGAGGGATCAATTTCCAGTTCTCCTCCACAAACAATATGCCCCAAGTAAACAAGTGAGGTTTTTCCAAACTCACATTTAGACATCTTCAAAAACAAATTTTCTTTTCTCAAGACATCTAAAAATTTCTTTACATGCATAACATGATCTTCACGAGATTTGCTAAAAATCAAAATGTCATCCAAGTAGACAATAACACAATCATCAAGAAAAGGCCTTAAGACATCATTCATAACTCTCATGAAAGTAGCAGAAGAATTACAAAGTCCAAAAGGCATTACCATCCACTCAAACAAACCTTGCTTTGTTTTGAACGTTGGCTTCCATGTGTCTCCTTCGGCAATCCTAATCTAATGATATTCACTTCTCAATTCCGACTTAGTAAAATACTTAGCATCTTTCAATTGATCAAGCAAATCATCAATTCTAGGAAGAGGATAACGATTCTTTACCGTAATCTTGTTCAAGGCTCTGAAATCTACACACATGTGCCATGTACCATCTTTCTTTGGCACTAAAACAATTGGAGATCCACATGGCGATGTGCTTGGCATGATGACCCCTTTGTCAAGCAACTCTTGGATTTTTTTTTTAATTTCAGCATTCTCCATGACTGACATCATGTACATACCAATGTTTGGAAGAGGACAATCTTGCTACAATTGTATTTCATGTTGGATACCCCTTCTTGGAGGTAATCCCTTTGGTTCCTGAAACATCTCATCATATTGGTTAACAACCTCATATAAATCAGATTTCAATTTTGCATCACAACCTTGAAAAACTTATTTTTCAACATTATCTTTGGGTTTAATCATCAAGAGGACAAAATTCTTACTAGCATTGACTAATCTCTTCATTTGTCCTGCATTTACAAGTGACAAATTCATCTTCTTTGTATGTGCTCTAACAATGTACT
Source organism: Picea glauca (assembly GCA_000966675.3). NCBI lineage: Eukaryota > Viridiplantae > Streptophyta > Pinopsida > Pinales > Pinaceae > Picea > Picea glauca. The sequence goes on along the minus strand of JZKD02S1745609.1, from coordinate 486,276 downwards.
CAACTCCATTTTAAAACAAATGATACGTGTTCTCATGACGATGAAAGATGGCTCTCCTATCATATAAGTATGGGCTTCCCAACACAATACCACAGATATCCAAAGGAATAACATCAAGCTCTACCTCATCTATAAAATTTGCAGTGATGGAAAATCTAAGTTTACACCTTCTTGTCACCTGCAATTTAGTATTGTCGCATATCCAACCTAGAGGGTATGGTTTAGGATGTGGAATAGTTTCCAAATTTAATTTCTTGACAGTGTCTTCAAATATGAGGTTTTCTTGAGATCTAGTATCAAAAAGAGTATCTATCTTGGTATGCTTTGAAACATACCTTATGTGAAAAAGCTCTATTCTTTCTTTTTCTTGTTGAGTTTCATTGAGGTTACTACTACTTGAAGAACTATTACTTGCAATAGAACCCTTACCTTGATAACCCATGGCTGTAATTTTTGTTTCATCACCCGAATCAAAACCTAAATCATGTTGTATGGTTGCAGCATTTTTTGTCTTCCCTTTGTTGCCAAACTTTTTGGGTCTTTTTTCAGGATGAAGTTTCCAACAATGGTCTTCATCATGGCCATCCTTTGAACAATATTTGCATGTAAAATTTTCTCCCTCTTTCTTAACAGAAGCAATCTTTTTTCCATTTCCCTTGAACTTCCTCTTTCCCTTGTCTCCATGACTGAAAGGCTTCTTGTTGCCCTCATGAGTTTCATTCCTCCCTCTTGCTTCCAAATGAGTTTCTTGAACACAAACTTCATCTAGATTTGAAGGGTTAAACATGAGTATTGTATGTCTCAAGTAACTATGTAAAGCTCCAATGTATTTGAGTAAAGTTTCTTGAGAAGACAAATCTACTCCCAAAACCAAAGCTCTTCTCCTAAATTCTTGAGTAAATCTTTGCACATTTTTCCCTTTATCTTGTCTAAAATTTTGCAAATCCATAATAGCTTTCTGCATATATGCTAATGGATAAAATTGCTTTTTAATTGCAACAATGAAATCATTTCAAGAGGATAAAATTTTACTGTGTTTCTTCATGTCCTCTTGTGTTTTGGCTTCCCACCAAATGAGTGCTTCACTATCCAATCTTAAAGAAGCAAGCTGAATCTTAGTTTCATCATCTTGAATTCTTTGTATCCTACAATACACTTCAATCTGACGAATCCAATTATCTAATTTCTCAGCATTTACCTCTCCATTGTACATTGGCAATTCAAATTTAATATCAAGCTTTAAAAAAGGAATTTGTTTAGGAATTTTACCATGTCCCTTTGGAGAATTTGGAGGTGGTTGTGAAATGGTAGAAGAAGTGGAAGATGGAGGTGAGGGAGGTGGAGTATCACCATTCCCTCCATTTCCTTTTGGAGTTTTATCACCACTATATCCCTTGTCCTTTGAAGGGTTGGAGCTTTCACCTTACAACCTTGCATTCCTTTCTTCCATCAATACTTTCATCATTTCTCTCATATCAATGAAATCATGTCTGAGATCTTCATCTTCTTAAGGAAAACTTTCATGACTCTCTTCATGAGCCATACTTGGTGAATGCCTCCTTGAAGCTTGAGGTGATTGTATAGTCCTTCTTCTTGAAAGTTGAGAACTTGTCTCTACAAGTTGACCTTCCCCTCGTATGAGCTTCAACCTTGTGAGCATCAGAAAACAAAACACTTGCAAATAATCAAGCCTTCAAAAACCTTTGCTCTGATACCAACTTGATCTAAAAATGAAAAAGGCTTGTATCTTGAAATATTTTTCAAGTTTTTAATTAAGTGTGCTTAGGAAAAAGGATCAATTTGAAAACACATAATTTAGAGAAATTTTCACATTCAAGATGCATATAATAACCAACAAATAATAGTGAACAGTAAACACATAACACAACAAATGATAAAGGAGTTCACCCCTCTCTTGGGCTACATTTCCTGGTCCATCTTCCAATGGATCTTTTATATTATTTTATCAAAGTGATAAAATCATTGCTTTACAATGCTCAAAATGACAAATAGATGGCTCCAATGGCTCCAAAACGTCCAAAAACCCCTAGCTGGGCTTTTTCGGCACCTGGTTTGGCCAAAAATTGAAGAAGATAGGCTTCCTAGAAGTTTCCCCTTCAAGCTTACTCTCACTAGTTCGCCAAAACGCACCTCTATGTGTCTAACCTAGCCTCTGTGCATTTTTCCGTGCCTAAACCCAACACCCCACACATACCCGTAAAATGCATGAATTTGTAGAACGGTTAGGGAACCTAGCCCCCTAACCCCGAAGGTGTTGGGCGCATGGGGCCATGTGGCCACGTTTCCCGCACAACAAAAGGGGCCCGTTCCAAGCATGCATGTAAGTGTGACAAGTGGCGGGTGCATTTGGTAGGAAACCATTTGAACAAACATACATGTGCACCATTCTAGGAGGCATGGTCACATGGTGCATATAGAAACCGGGGGCTGGGACTAAGCCCCAACCCGGACCTCCGCCCAACATTTAAATAATTTAAATTTAAATATATGCACACCCACATATATAACAAGAAACATACGGTGGAGTATTGGCAAGGTGGCCTTTGTAAAAGTGTTACTCTATGGTGGAGGTTTGTGGTTCAAATCACATAGACTACATAAATTTTAAACACCACCGTGGTACCACGTGGCACCACACAATTGGTTAAAAACATGCCACGTGTTTCACCTCCATTCTCCCACGTGCCACCTTGCTATCCAATAAAAAAATTCCACGTCAGCTTGCCAAATCAATTGACATGTTACCTGTACGGTCATGCCATGTCACCTGTACAACCATGCCACGTCACTTGTACGGTCATGCTACGTCACCTGTACGGACTGTATAGTCAGCAATTTTTTTTTGCATGTTTGACAAATTGAACAGAACGCGATATCTCCCTCATACAGTGTCCGTTTGAACCCATTCGAATTGCGTTGGGTTCATGACGACAAGGCCTATGTCCCTATTCGTTTTGAAGCAATTCTAAGAACTTTGAATTTTGAGAAAAATTTGATCCCCTGATCATACTTACACCTTTCATAACCACCTTATTAAATCCACTATAGCTAATTATTCCCACAATACCAAACACCTTACCTACTTTGATCAAGACAAAATTTTAGCATCACCCCCACATGACTCATCATGCATAATTAGGAAAGCCTTAGAAATTGAAAAACATCCTTACAAAATTAATAGAGAAGATGGTTACAAACTTAGCCAATCTTGGAAACCGATCATTCATCGTCTTTTTAATTAAACCAATTCAATGCTCCTCTTAACTTCCCCCATTCTTTCATCACTTTTATTTATGTTTATTAATTACTATTATTTCATCTTAATTATCAATTTGGTTAAATTTTCTAGATCATCCATTGAATCTAAACCCCCTCAATATGTTAATGATTCACTTTCATTTTATCAACAATATTTTATATTTATTCTTATATGATTTAGTCTATTTTGTATCAACTTTCAACCATAACTCGAATGTTCTTTTGTTCCCATTAAACTATTTTACTACCATATTATTAGTTGATATTTGTGTAACTTATCTATTGTAATAATGTTCATTCTAATATGTACATTTTCATTTTAATTTCATTTATTTCTCTAAATTTAATTTCTCCTTTTTTGGAACATCTTCATAATTTATTTTTAAAAGACCTATACTTTAATTTAACCTTTACTTCTTTTTATCAAAAAAATTGTCCAAATCTACCTTAATTCATCGATTATTTTTTCTAATTTGGAATGTATCATTATATTAATTATCATCTATCTGAAGCCCCCGAGGTGTAGAAAATTCGGTGAAGGAGTGTATTGTTAAGGAACTCCACTATGTGAAGTCATCGGTTTTAAACCCTTGAGTTACATGTGTGTCGTGTGAGGGTTTGTGTTGGAATGCATGCAAGTTATAGTGGTAGTAGTCGGATAACACGACCATGTGTCATGTAAGTATGTGCTCAACTAATTGTTGATTTTGCTAGTCACACAAAAAAAAAATCATATATCTCAATGCTTTTAAAGTGGAAAAATTGGAGGAATCATCTTGCAAGGTTATTTTAATGGTAGGTCCTAGTTTGAAAAATTGGGGTTTGAAACCTCACTGAGCCATTTTGAGGCTTCAAATGAACTTTTTGGGGGTAAAAACTTTCCCAACAACAACTTGGACCCTGAGACTCTATTCTACACATCTAGACCTTTCAAACAGTGAAAATATCGCATCAATCAGAGGTTTTATGCAAATGTTGTGCCTCTCGCAAGTTGACCTACTGTGTTGACCACCATAGTATGAGAGGATGCCATGTCAGTCCTCATTACTCATGCATATGGAGCTACAAAGGTATGTAATTTCAAGAATATTCTAGAAGTTCCTAAACATTATTACAATTGAGGGTTGAGGAAGTCAAAACCCTACCCCTAGATCGTTATGGAGCTATGTTAAATACCGGGTCATTGGGAGGAGAAGCACTTCCATTCTATGTTATTGTATTTTGTTCCATAGCAAAGTAGAACAACTAGGAGTGGGAAATTAGAGAGAATAACAAAGGGGTTTAATGTTCTATACCAGCCTAATAGGCCATAGGTCTCAGGTAACTTCATAGAGAGTGCCTTCTCCTTTGTACTTGCATTATTTCCATTATAGAGAAAATAGCACAAAGAAACCTCACCTTCTAGTTGGGTTTTATGTCGTAAGGGTTTCCTAGAGAAAATATTTTTGTTATTTTTTGGATAGTGTGTGATTGCATTTTATTGTTCTCTATTTTTCGCATTTAATCTATTTCATGTAGAAGAAAAAAATCAGTAACTAAAGATTCTAGAATCTAAAGGAATTTAACCTTCATAGTGTAGATTTCAATTTTTTTATCATATCTGTTGTGATGAACTGTTCCAATGGTATCCACAATAGTTTACAGATCATATTGGTATTAGATAAGTTTTTATTGGGGTATTTTTGGAAATTTGCAGGGACTCGGGAATCGGTTTAAGAAGAAAGTAGTATAACCCTAGCCATGGCCAACGAGTTTGTTCATAAAAACCTTCCAGATCCGAAAAAGGAGATATTTGTGAAGCTAGAAGAGCAAGTCGTTGACATATACCACAATATGTCTCTCCTCATGGTAGCTCTAGCAATCAAGCTCAGACTGTTCGAAGAAGTTGAAGGCTCAAACTCAGAGATCAAATCAGATGGGAATTTGAGCATAATGAAGACCTAGAAATGGAGTCGTGGAAAAAGATCAAGAAAGAAATCGAGTTTGAGTATCATTAATCATTCATAGTCCCTATTCAATATGGGAGCAAAAGTGGACATAAATCCATACCAAGGTGAGAGAAATGCATTAAAGTTGAATCATTGGTTGTAGCAACTAGAAGTTTATTTTAGCATTCACCATATAGATGAAAAGAAAAAGATTTCATGTGTTAGATTGAAGTTAGAGGGCCATGATTTAACCTAGTGGGAAATCCATATGGAAACACTTAGTCTAGAGAATGATCATCTAGTAACTAGGTGGGGGACTTCAAAACCCTCATCAAGTCTCAATTATACCTTATCATGTATGTAGAGGACCAATGGATCTAGTGGCACTACTTCAGGAAAAGGCAGGGGAAAAGTGTATAGGAGTACACCACTGATTTCATAAACATGTCCATCATGTTGGGTATCTCTCCCAAGAACCCATATGTACTCCTCGAGTATCTAGGGGGGTTACAGGTTGATGCATGGTTGATGCATGGTTCAGGTTTATTGGTACATGTTTACAACGGTTTATCTCACAGTGATAGTGTGACAGTGGCTCCATCATTCTACTTCTACTTTAGGGTGGTTGGACGAGGCAAGGGCAGGTGGTTGAAGCCACCTTCTGGTTGTAGCCAAAGAACATAGGGGGTTGTAGCCTCCTTCTGGTTGTAGCCATAGAATTGGGGAGTTGGAGCTTCCCTCAGGTTGTAGCCTAAGAAACTAGGGGGTGGGAGCCTCCTTCCAGTTGCAACTGGAAAACAAAGGAAGTTGGTGCTTCCAATGAATGTAATTCATCAAGACATATAAGAAAAATCATTATGTATTTTTCTCCCGATTTGGGTTTCCACGTAAAACACTGGTGTATTGTGTAAGTGTGTGATTGTTCATTTCTTATTTCTCATTATTGGATAATAATTCTACATTGATATAACACTTGTATTATTTGGAGAAAAAGGATTATAATTACGTTATTATTGACTCAACCCCCCTCTCAGTAATCCAACAATTTGTATCAGAGCAAGTTCCTGCAGAAATAAGTTTAACCACTGAAAGGTACATCATGGAGAGTACCAACTTGTATAAAAATGGAATACCACAGTTTGATGGACAGAAGTATGTTTTTTGGAGCATAAGGATGAATACATATATACAGGCACATGAATTTCAAGTTTGGCAATCAATTGTAGATGGATACACAACACCAATAGTTCCACCAACAAATGACAAAGCAGTGAAACTCAGTGAGAATAATTACAAAGCCAAAAATGCACTTTTGAATGGTCTCAATGATACGGTATTCACCAAAGTTACACATTGTAAATCTACTAAAGAGATATGAGACAATCTTCAAAATATTTATGAAAGAGAGACAAAAGTTAAAGAAGCAAAACTTCAAACTTACAGAGGTTAGTTCGAACAACTAAAAATGAAGGAAGATGAGAATATCGCAGGCTACTTCTTATGAGTCGATGAAACAGTGAATGCAATCATAGGATTGGGAGAAGAAATCGAAGAATCTGTAATTGTTCAAAAGGCACTAAGATCTCTTCCTATGAGATTAACCCTAAGATATCAGCACTAGAAGAAAGATTGAATCTAATCTCAATAATCATGGACGGACTTCATGGAGTATTCACAGCATACGAAATAAGAACTGAATAGGAAAATACAGATGTAAAAGAAATAGCCTTCAAAGCATCCAAAAGATCAAATCAAAATAAAAAAGAAGAATATAGAAACAACAGTGACGACTCGGAAGATGATGAAGAAGTGGCTAACTTTGTCAAAATACTGAACAAGGGAACCGACCGTAGGTATAGAGGTGAGCTTCCTTCAATTTGTTTTAATTGTGATGGTATTGGTCATTTTACTAACAAATGTCCTCATAAGAAAAAGAGAAATGATGAAGGTTACTCAAAAGGGAAACACACATATAAAGGCAAAAGAACTACAAAGAAAGTTTTCAAGAAAAGATTATGCACCAAATAATACATCTCATAATCAAATGAAGATGAAGTCAGTGACAGTGAGACAAGAAGAGTTCTATATGGTAGTAAAAGATTCTAACAGAGAAGACTCCAAAGAAGAATATGAAGAAGTCAAATAAGAATGTGAAGAAGTCGAAGAAGAAATTGAAGAGGAAGAAGTTGACTTTCGAGAAGAATTAATGTGTGCCATAGAAGTTATTAGAAGAGAAAAGAAGAAGAACAAGAAATTACAAGCAGAACTAGAAAAAAAAAAGACACTCAATAACTAGAACAAATGATCACAAAATTGAAGGTTCAAATAGAAGAAGATAAAAAAATTGAAGAAGCACTCAAAGAACAACTAGAAGAAAAGGACAGGATTATTGGAAACTCGGAAGCAGAGATTGTCACAATAAGAAAGGATATTCAAAAGAAAAATATGTAGAATAGATCAAAAGTTTTGTATGACATTATCAACAGTCAAAAATCTCATTTTGACAAGACCGGACTTGGATACAATCAAACAGAAAAGGGATCAAGCTCCAAAATGACAGAGCAAGAAACATATAACAAAATCTATGCAGAAACAATCAAAGGGGATAGGAAGATTACAGGGACACTCTTCCACCGAGAAGATTCATATCTCATAATCAACAACCGATAGATAGGGCTCAAGAAGAAGAAGGATTCACAAGAGCACCTCCTTTCAAAAGATCCTCAACTCCCAGGTATCAAACTATATTTTTCGTTTTATTTTATGCATGTAATAATTTTGGACATAAAGTTGTGAATTGCAGAGCTAACAACAAGAACAATAACTACTTTGAGAGTGATACACAAAGGGGTTATCCAAGAAGGCCTAGTGAAACACAGAGAAGAAGTTACAATAGGTTTGAATCTTTGAGCACTGAAGTGGAATGTTACAAATGTAACAATTTTGGACATATGGCCAAAGATTCCAGAATGAAAGTCCTCCCTAAAGAACCACAGCTGAATAACAACAATCATAGACATGAACCTCAAAAGAGAACATGGATAAGAAAGAAGTATCAATATAGCAATGAAGAATGCACACTCGCTCTACAAGATAAACAGAAGAAGTGTGGTTGATATGTTGACAGTGGATGTTCAAAACACATGACAGGTGATAGAGACAAGTTTCTTACATTATGAAAGGAAAGGGATGGATCAGTCTCAGTCGGAAATGATGATTCAGCCAAAATCATTAGAAAAGGCATAGTTTGAATTGGGAACAAGAATGAAAAGGGAGAAAATGTTCTAATAGTAGAAGATATGAAACATAATCGTCTAAGTGTGAGTCAAATGTGTGACCAAGGTCATAAAGTTACTTTTGATTTACAAAAGTGTGAGATAAGAAAAGAAGGTTCGGGAAAATTGGTCGCTACAACTGCAAGAACTTCAAGCAACATATATGTGTTAAGCGAAATTGGAAATGAAAAGTGTTGTTTAGGAAAGGAAGATGAAAGTTGGCTATGACACAGAA
>JZKD02S1745609.1:461627-473604 GCA_000966675.3 Picea glauca | reverse complement strand
TTTCTCTCTTGTTGTCCATCTCTTTGTTTCTTTGGAGCTCTGCAGTCTTTCTTCAGATGTCCTTTCTTCCCACAATTCCATCACTCTATCTTTCTAAGTCTGGATTTGGATCTACCCTTCCTATAATTTCCATGATTCCTTGAGCCCTTTCCTCTATCCTTTTGTCTTCCCCTGTTCTCCATGGTCAACGCATTACCTAATGTCTCACCTGTGCTTTTCCATTGCATTTCCTCACTAAGGATAACACCAAAAACATCATCAAATTTTAAAGTATTTGAACCAGAGACAGAGTTACTTACAGCCATGACCAAGCCATTCTAGCTTTTTGGCAATGAGCACAAGATTAGAAGAGCCCTAACCTCATCATCAAAGTCCACTTTTACAAAACTTAGTTGATTAGTAACCGTATTAAATTCATTTAAATGATATGCAACAGACCAACCTTCTGACATCTTCATATTAAATAATCTCTTCATTAGAAATACCTTATTGGACGCCAAGGGTTTTTCATATAGTTTAGCCAACGTGTCCATCATATCCTTCATTGTATTTTCTTTCAAAATATTGAAAGCCACCGACGCTGCCAAGCTCAGTCGTATCGTTCCTAGTGCCTTTCTGTCAAGAATATCCCATTCTTCATCCTTCATGGCCGTCGAATTCTTTGCTACTCCACCCAATGGTAGGAATAGATCCTTTTGATATAAATAATCTTCCATCTGCATCTTCCATAAATGGTAGTTTTGGTCGTTAAATTTCTCGACCCTAAACTTTCCATTTTCTGACATTGCTCCCACTGAACCAGGAACCCTCTTTTCATGAGAGTTACCTTTCGCTCTAATACCAGTTGTTAGAAAAACAGGACCATGGAGCAATAAAATAAAACAAATATAGAAACAAAACACAGAAGATACATAATACAATAGAGACACAGATTTACATGGTTCACCCAATGTGGGTTATGTCCACTAGAGAAATTATCAGGTACTTCCTTTATTATTATCCAGCAAATGAAGGCATACAATCTACAACAAAACCCATTGTAACTTCCTCTTCTTTCTCTCACAATCTTCTCTCTCAGAATACAATCCTCGCCATAATGCATAGCCTCAATACATTTCCCTCATAACAAAGGTTTTCCCTCTAGGGAAAAAAACCCTAACATAATTTCTACCGTTAGATCTGCAACCTTATAATGAATGGTCCAAATTTACAATGAAATTACAATATACATTTACAAGGCAATTTTTCCTTCGGGGGCTTCACCCCTGAACCCCCCTCTGCACTCCCCCGCATGGAAGAGTGTACATACTTATGGGGTGTAAAGACTTCATGGGATATAAACACGATTGAAAGCAAGGACCTCTGAATCAAGAACAAAATTAGGCTCCACAACCAACAGATTATACAAGAATGAATGCAGTTTGATTTCTCAAGAATAAGTCAGAAGCTTTTGAAAACTTCAAGATCTACAAGGAAATGGTTGAAAATGAAATGGATTCAAAAATCAAATTCTTGAGATCTAATAATGGAGGAGATTTCACCTCAAATGAATTTATGGACTACTGCAACAATCATGGAATAAAAAGACAATTCTTTGTTGCTAGGACACCTCAACAGAATAGAGTTGTTGAAAGAAAGAACAAGACAATACAGGAAATGGCTTGAACAATTCTAATGGATTCAAAATTGAAAGATATTTTTTGGACACAGGAAATGCATACAACAGTTCATATTCAAAACAGAGTAATACTCAGAAACAACACTGACAAAACCCCTTACGAACTATGGAAAGGAAGACCAGCAAATGTAAAGCACTTCAGATTTTTTGGAAGAAAATGTTATAACAAAAGAGAAGATAGTGGAATGGGAAAGTTTGACTCTCGCATGGACAAAGGAGTACTTGTTGGTTACTCAAGTATAAGGAAAGCATACAAGTGTTACAATATAATATTAAATAAATTTGTGGAAAGCATCAACGTGACAATTAATGAAAGAGGCAGACCAGAATCCAAGGAAGAAGAAAATAAATCAATGAAACAACCCTTAGAAGAAGAAGCAGAAGATGAAAAAGAAGTAGAAGAGGAAGATCAAGAGAAACTAACAGAATTAGAAGAGAAAGTTCAGGAAGTGTCTCCAAGACACCTAGCAGATGAGTATAGAAGAATCATCCTTCAGATCGGATTATCGGAAACAAAGATGAAGGAGTTGAGACAAGAAGAAAAATCCGTTCACCAGAACAAACTCACCTAGCACTCTTATCTACAATTGAACCAAATTGTTTTGAATAAGCCAGCAAGGATGAATTTTGGAAAAAGGCCATGGATGAATAATTGGATCAAATAGAGAAAAATGACACTTGGGAACTAGTTCCAAGACCAAAGAATAAGAATGTGATTGGCACAAAATGGATCTTCAGGAATAAACTAAATGAAGATGGATAGGTTACAAGGAACAAATCTAGATTGGTATGTAAAGTATATGCACAGGTTGAAGGAATCGACTTTGAAGAGACATTTTCCCCAATTGACAGAATGGAAGCAATCTGTTTTCTTTTAGCTTGTGCATGCTCCAAAAATATTAAATGTATCATATGGACGTAAAATCAACTTTTCTGAATGGGGAACTTGAAGAAGAAGTCTACATTGAACAACCAGAAGGGTTTCAGTTGTCATAGAATGTAGACTATGTGTGCAAATTAAAGAAGGCCTTGTATGGTCTAAAACAGGCTCCTAGAGCATGGTACTCTAGACTGGATAAATATCTACATCAAGCAAGGTTCATAAAAGGAAATGCAAACATCAACCTCTACATCAAGGTAAGTCAAGGTAATATTTTATTAGTTGAAGTTTATGTTGATGATATTATTTTTGGTAGTGATGATGACAGGTTAAGCCAAACATTTGCAAAAGATATGCAAAATGAATTTGAAATGTCATTACTTGGAGAACTATCCTTCTTTTTGGGACTTCAGATACGCCAAAGCAACCAAGGATATTTTATTTCTCAAACCAAGTATATTAGAGAAATGCTAAAAAGGTTCAGTATGGAATATTGAAAACCAGTTATCACTCCCATGAAAACCAGTTGCAAGTTGATCAAAGATGATGATTCGAAGTCTACAGATCAGAGGAAATATAGGTCAATGATTGGAAACCTACTATATGTGATATCATCCAAACCATATGTAATGTAGGCAGTTGGACAGGTGGCACGATTTCAAGCAGCACCAAAGGAATCACATGTATTAGTAGTGAAGAGGATTTTCAGATATCTCAAAAGAACAGAAGAGTTTGGATTATGGTATCCAAAAGGAAAGGATCTATCACTTATTTCCTACATAGATGAAGATTGGGCAGGTTGTATTGATGAGGACGGTTGGCAGAAGATTTATTACTCTAGGTAAGTGATAGCCCCTTTTTCATTAGCCCCTTCCTTCATAATACCCTAGGCTAGGACCTCATGGAAAACTGTGATTGCGGGATGAGAAAGAGTGGCTTTAGGCCAACCCAACTTTCACCATGCAATTCACCTCCAGCTGCCATGCATCACTTTTTTAAAACCATGATATAAATTGCGGCCTGCTCTCAGATTTTTAACATCTGAGCAAGTTCTAGCCCCACAATCCATCTCATATCTCGACCTCCAATCCCTTAGCGATGATCCATGATCAATGGTTGCTATCTATTCTCCCTTTTCTACCTTCTTTCCTCCTTCCACACACAATCCCAGATCTACATGATCTGTCGACACGTAGCTCCCTTCCAAATCAATGACTACGGTTGATTCTGGCTCTCTAGCCCTCAGGTGTTTCAACTCTCGACTTTCTTCTTTTCCCATTTGGAAATATTCCAGAGCGGAAGATCCATTGACACCTATCCTCAACAACCAGACGGTTCTGATGAAATCTGGTTCTCCGTCCTTTAGGAGTTCTCATGTCTTCACACACACAAATCTTCGGAGTGAATTTCTCTGGAGTAACAGATCTTCTACCAAGCGTCCTCTCCAAATCAACAACCCTGATTCTCTTCGAGACTTCGACTCTTTTCGACCAAGACCAGATCAATGTTCCTTCAACCTCCTCCTCGATCAACGATCAATATCTCCTTTGGGACTTCAATGCTTTCATCCTTTGCTTTCCTCTGGAGTGCTCCATACCCGGAGTTCCAAATATGGCGCCACGTGTCCACTTTCAGATCAATGACCAACATTTACTTCAATTGTTCCTCCTCCTCCTTGTCCACAAAATTCTGAAGTTGTGGATCTTACACCCCTTGTCCTCCTTGACGATGGACGGTCCCAAATCACTTCGGGACTTTGACAAGTTCACTTATCCTGTTCACACAAGGGTTACATCTCGTGCTCTTACCCCCGGATCCAACGGTTGCTAGTCCTTGCCGCTCAGACCTAACGGATGGGATCTGTTCCTCTCCTCTGTGCTTCCTTTATTCTGTTGGACACTGATCTAATGGTCCAGGCTCCTCCCCACAACTGATCTAATGGCTATTGTCGATCCTCCTCCTGAGCTTTTGACTTATTACGCCTTGGAAGATTTTTTCAATGTTCAAAGGCTTCAGCCTTTGACCTTTCTCCTACGAGTCCGCCTCTTGGATATCATCTTCTCTGTCATAAGCGTTATCTCTTCTGAGCTTTAGGATTTAGAATGAGCCCATATCCCATGCACTCCTTGTGTTATCTCTTCTGATCTTTTTGAATTACTCAGTATCTTAAGGGTCTTGGCCCTTCTGTTTCTTTTAAAAGGAAAACTATGTGCCCTCTTGGAAGCCTCTTGCTCAAATCACACCTTGCTGATCATTTTCTACAGAGTGTTCAATATCTTTGTGAGTATCTTACTCTGATACTCTTCTCCCTAAACTCGACAAAGAGTTCTCTCTGTGCACACTTTCACTCGCTTGATGCCCGCCTAGCAAAGCCCTAAAGATTTCTCAGTGACTCTATCTCTCTCTAAACTCAACACATAGTTCTTCCTGTGAACTCCTTGCACCTCCATTGATGAAGGTTCAATGTTATCTCTCTTGAGCTTCTCTGAGGTTAACTTACCTCTTTCAACACACTCCTTCCAAACAATGTGCACTACTTGCACTTGAAAACTCAAAGAAGAGAAACAATTGAAACTTATTCAATACTTCACCAGTTTATGCATTCAAACCAATCTGATTTAGGAAAACGTTCAGATTCATTTTCTTTCTGGGATCTTCTCTACTCTGTTATCATTTTCAATCACTAGCCCCTTTCTCTCAGTCCCCAATCCATGTGATCATGGGCCATGACTAAGTGCTATATCACTATGTGATTACTCGGGCCTTCGACTTCGGAAGATTTCAAAGCACCACACAACAATCTCTTGGATTTCATATTATCGAACTCGTGAAGTAGGGTGGATCAAACGTCCATGTATACTCAACATCCAACGACTCACACTCACTATGGAACCTCAGGTGTCTGAGTTCTAGGTCTTTGGGTCTTCGAGACTTCGGAGCGTCGGAGGATCTCGCATCCACACATCTGAACTGTTAATCTCCTAACATTCCCAATCATCCTTGGTGACATCATTACGCCACATCACTTACATTTTCCAATTGTGGGGGCATGGGGTAGTGGTTTGGAGTAACCCACCTTTCATCCCACAATTCTTCTTAGGCTAACACATAACCCCTCGGTGAAACAACGGTTTGGATTGCGGGACGGCCTTGGATAATTAACTTTCGTGCAAATTGGGTGCCCGCAATGTCTCCTGGTCGTCGTTCTTGATTTATCATGACCAATGTTACTGTGGGTCCTCCAACCTTTAACTATGTTATGTAACCTTGACCCCACTAGCCATGCTCATACAGAAATCCACATGGCGGAATACAAGAGGCTGATACATGGCCCATTCAAATGAGTGACACATGTCTCGTTCCAAATGTCATTTCAATCTTCCACAAATCGGAACCCATTGACACGTGGCACACATCCCATGTGTCCACGTCCATCCAAGTGACATCATCATGACTCACTACTTCGGCTCTTTAGAATCTTTTGCCCTTCACTACTGCTTTTGACCTTTTTAACATTGGATTGATCCAACAGTTAAGCTCAACTCTCCAGATCTATAGTGTAGATCCACTTCGGAATTTTGGGCTTCGACCCTTCTCTTGTTTCTAGCATCAGACTTCACTGAAGTCATGAACTATGAAGGGATTCTGCGTTAACTTTTCTTCATATTCCCCAAATATGACAGTCATAAGGGATTTCCCTTCCTTTTGAACAGATCCTATGACGCAGACCAAACTCTATTACTCTACGAATTTCCAAAGGAATTCATGGCTAACTGCCTCGCAACATTACCAGATCTTACGGTCGTGAAGGATTCTCCTTCTCCCGAACAAATCCTAGGGTCCACGTTACTCTGCGGCCCAACACCACTTCTTTAGTGGTTTTACAACACCGCTACTCCTCCTGAGCTTTGTAACATGACCAAGGTAATTTATCGGAACTCAGGAAGGTTCTGAGGTTCGAAATTGGTCCTCCAGACACAATTTCCTCTTGAAACCTTGGTTCCAATGACCACTTATCCAACCCATCCAAGATCAGCATTGAAACCATTCTATGAACTCGAATTGTTTCCATTCCAACAACAATTCTTTCCGAAACTTTTGCTTCAACTACCACTAACATGGCCCATCCAGGCTCAGTGTTGAAAACCTTGGCTCTAATACCAATTGGCTTTGTTAGCTGTAAGAATTTTTAAGTATCTATACTCTTCCTGTGCGAGTAACCCTTAGCAAGATGGATCACCCAAGGTACTATGTAGAAGAGAACGGGATGTCTAAGCATGGAAGGTTAGTGACTACAAGGAAGAATATACTTGAATGAATAACATGATAGCTGGGATCGTGTGCACATTGGGTATGTCTAAGAAAATAATGAGTTGAACTCTAATCGTGGAAGCCATATGGATGTGGATCCTTGATCAAACAAATAAGTATTGTGTTCAATTGTATGTTCATATTGAGTTATTAAAACCATTGGAATATTTATACATAGAAGAGGTTATAATATAAATATTGTTTGATGATTGTTGTAGGCACGTGCTAAATTTCCAGAAGTCTAGAAGTGAACCAGGTTGTGAAGAAAATGACACTACTAAGAGGTTGAAGGATGAAGACATAGAAACTATGATGAGAGAAGAACTATTGTCCATGAAACCACAAGAGGAAGTAGTGAGGGGCCTATAGGGTGGATTCATCTGCTAGAGATCCCAAGCCACCATATCAAATGATTTTGGGGAATAACTAGTTATTTCCCTTTTCCCAAATTTAAATAAAATAGTTAATGAAGGGGGTTGGTAGTTGAGAATCCAACCACCCATAATGAGTGGAAGTATGGAGGAATGGATAGTACAAATCAATACTATCAATAATTATTGTGACAAATAATTATTTACTTATGCTTTCTTTTATGCTCTGTAAAATATGTAATTAAGTATTCCTTTGTAATCGATGGAATTGTATAGTAATTTATTATCTATTTATGGTTTCCTATGAATGGAAAATAGATTCATGAATTGAGAAATTGAATGGGTATATGAGGTTCCTTAAATGAAAAATATTCTATTGTTTGGTTGTTTTCCTCTGGAGTCTAATTACATAGAATCCAAACCATTGTATCTTTATATTCCCTTATGCACCATTGTTGTGCAAACTCTGTTGAGGAAACCCTAAAATTTGGGTTATCGAGATCATGAATATCAATAGTTTCTTTGAAGTCATACTTTCATAGGTTGGAACATTGAGGTGGAGCCCTATATCTAGTTTGTCGGAAATCTATAATTTCAAAGAAGTCATCCTTTACCAAAATCTCAGATGTTCGAACGTAGACGATTGGAACCCTGACTTATCAGAACCCTCAACTAGGTAGCGGCGTGGAAGAGATATAGAAATTTGAAAAAAATCCCCAAGAAATTTTATTGGAAGATCCATATTTCATGTATCAAAGGCGGTGCCAAGTTAGTAATGTTCCATTTCATTAGATCTATGGTGGAAAATTACCTATGGCAAGGCCACAATGGTTGGTCATGGTGGTGGAAAACAAGGCAAATATTCACGAGATCCGAGATTTATTCTAAATATATATTTACAAAATTCTATGTCCCCAATATGTGGAACAATGTGGAAGGAACTCTAAAACTGGAATAGTGAACATCCAGAGTGGAGGACATCCAACAATTCGAATAAATAGCCTTTTGTAAAAAGTCAAATCCAAATATGGAAATGTGACGTAGTGGAACCTCAAGGTTTGTGGCATCATGTTGACAGGGAGCCCATGTGGGGATGACATGGATTCCATGTCATTAGTTACGTGGAATAGTTCAAATGGTAGAGTCATGGTGGCATGTTGTGGGAGGAGGCCAGATGGTTGAATCGAGAAGTGAAATTGGGCCCATCTAGAAATCCATAAAATATTTAAAGTGCCCTTTTTATAAAATGTCGGATCTCATATTCTAATTCAGCATGCCACATCAGTACACCACATCAACAGTATGGTATGTCAACAAGGCCATGGTGGAAGGTATTGAGTCAGATGGTGGAACTGTGTGTTAGAACCACAACATTCAGAAATCCATAGATTCTCAAAAATAAACTTTTTGTAAAAGTCTAGATGCAAGATGCCATGACAGTAGCATTGTGTCATGCCATGATAGAGTGCATGTGTCATACCACATCAACAAGGTGACCACGTCAACAATCATCGAATAGTTGATGAAGCATAGGGAACATATCTCAAGGATAATGGATAGGCAGAAGCTCTCCTTGGCAATGCATAGAATGGTGGAACTGGGAGATAGAACTAGGACCTTTTGAAAATCCATAAATCCTAAAAATGGGATTTTATAGAAAATTGTATGTTGAATGGTGGAATGGTGTGGTGGAGCCTAGACCATCTGGATATCCATAAATATTTGATTTCTTATAAGGGGAATTTCATGAAAGTTGGATGCTCGATGGTTGGATGCGGAACCTTGACATGGTGAAACCTTAACCTCGAGGTGGAATGGAAAATTCTAAGAGGGAAAAAAAATCACCCCAAGGGAAGAGGGGGATCCATGTATGATTAACCCTCAAACCATGTAATATATTGACACCAACGTGAAAGTGCCAAGTTGAGGTGAAATGTGGAGAGGACAAGTGTCCTCCTATGGTGAATTTGAGATGAAGAGTATGGACCAATGATCAAGAACCTTTGAATCTTGTTATTAATATGAACCGTTGGATTCGACCAACCTCAATCATTAGATTTATTGGTTCTGGAACCCGATTATCTTCCTGATTCAGAGGTCCCGTTTCAACCACGTTTGGACCCAATTACCTAATGTGGGGATGTGGGGGGGTTTGTCTCCCAACATATGGAGACAGGGGGGAGAAACTTTATGAATCCCCCCCTGGCAGGGGTTCAGGGGCAATGCCCTTGAAAATAATTTTTTGGGAAATTTTCCTTGTAAAATATTGTAATTTCGTAGTCAATATGGACCATTCATTATAAGGTCACATATATGATGGTAGAAGTTATGTTGAGGTTTTTGCACTAGAAGGAAACCCTGTATTATGATGGAATTGTATTGTGGTTTTGTATGTGAGTGAATATTGTATGTAGAGAGAGGATAATGTGAGAGAAAGAAGAGTAAGTTACAGTGGGTGTGTTGTAGGTTGCATCCCTTTATTTGTTGGATAACAATAAAGGAAGGACATGGAAATTTCTATGGTGGACATATCCCAGACTGGGTGAACCATGTATATATGTGTCTCTATTTTATTGTGTATCTTTTGTGTTTTATTTTTGCATTTGTTTCATTTTATTGCTCTACGATCATGTTTTTCTAACAACCAGTATTAGAGTGAAAGGTAATCGCACAAAAAGAGGGTTCCTGGTTCGAGTGAGAGAAATGGAATAAAATGGAAAGTTTAAGGTAGAGAAATTTAATGGCCAAAACTATCATTTATAGAAGATGAAAATGGAATACTATCTATATCAAAAGGATATTTTCTTACCATTGGGTGGAAAATCAAAGCAGTGAACGAGTATGAAGGACAAAGAATGGGATATTATTGACAAAAAGGAATTTGGAATGATACAGTTGTTCCTGGAAGCATTGGTGGTTTTAAATATTTCAAAAGAAACGACAATAGAGGATCTGATGAAGGCCGCATGGCAAAACTGTATGAAAAAAACTCTACCTCTAATAAGGTATTTCTAATGAAGTAATTATTTAATATGAAGATGTCAGAAGGTGGGTCTATTTCCAACAATTTAAATGAATTTAATATGGTTTTTAATCAACTAATTTTTTTAATAGTGGACTTTGATGATGAGGTTAGAGCTCTTCTAATCTTGTGCTCATTGCCAAAAATATAGAACGACTTGGTCATGGTTGTAATTAACTATGTCTTTGGTTAAAACACTCTGAAATTTGATCATGTTGTTGATGTTACCCTTAGAAATGAAATGCAATGGAAAATCACATGCGAGACATCATGTAATGCATTGCTCTTGGCATTAGTACATATGACCAAATTTGCGACGGTTTTTCGTTGATATTGCCACAATTATCTGTCGCAATTTCCTTGAAAGACAAAACTTTTTTTGTCGCTATATCCACGATCCAAGTGTGCGTGGAAACATCGATTAAATTATCTCTCCACGTTTCATCACCATCAAGATCAGTTTATGCTATGCATCGTCACAATTACAACGAAGAACTGTGTCAATTACGGTGAAACTTCGTCGCAATTGCGACAAAAATTTATGCCAAGACAAAAACTTACGACGCAGATGTTGTATGTGCGACGCAAAACCGTGGAAACTTGCAATGAAAATCCATGGAAATAGCAATGAAAATGTATCTTAAGACCAAACTTACGACGTAGATGTTGTATGTGCGACTAAAAACCGTGGAAAATTGCAACGAACTTTCCTCCTTATTGTCACGGTTGTTCTAAATAAAAATTTGTTTCCGACAAACTATCGTTGATATTGCGACGATGACTTTATGTTTAGAGAAAAAAATTACACGAGATATGGTATTACCATATTACATTGTAATATGGTATACCATATTACAATGTAATATGGTAATGCCAGATTACAATGTAATATGGTAATGCCATATTACAATGTAATATGGCATTACCGTATTACATTGTAATATGGTATACAATTGTAATATTGTAATATTCTAATATATTATATATTGTAATATTATAATATTCTATTGAAAGATGGATGTTAGAGAAAATGTGTAGACCTTTTAGATTGAACAAGATTATACTATATATATATATATATAATCAAGGCACTAATCAACCAAATATTGGAAGCATGTGTTATCATGAAGCTGGATTAGAAATAAGGATACCAATATGACAATACACACAAAGAATAATTTGGAATATTACTTTCAAAAAAACACATGGATTGCATGAGTAAGTCTTTATGCAATTTATATTACACAATACTATGACAACACTTCTAAGATTGATGGATGATATCTTAAGACCATTTCTCAAACTTGTTTATTGTAGCCTCCTTGGATGGTATTTTGACTTTTAGCAAGATTTGGGAAGATCATTTGAAACATTTGGAGATGATATTTTAACCCTTAAACACAATTAATTGCAAGGCAACATGAAGAAATATGAGCTTGGAAAACAATTATTGTTGTGTATGGATTTTGTAGTTAGAGGATGTGAATTTTGTATTGACCTAAGAAATATAAAATTCATTGTAAATTGGTTGATCCCAGATAATTTAATTGAACCAAGGTAATTCATGGGGTTAGCAAATTATTTAGGAATGAAGTGTCTATTCAATGCACATTAGAAAAGGAAATTATAACCTTTCAATTCATTGCAATTGAAAACCAAGTAACTGAAGCTTTGACATGAAAGAATTGTAATGCATCAATATTAAATCTAATGAA
>JZKD02S1745609.1:441179-451865 GCA_000966675.3 Picea glauca | reverse complement strand
AATGGCCATGAACAAGGCCTCAAACCACCATACATATCCTCTCTAAGGGATATATGGAATTTGGGTGGGATATGGTCACCATTCACAAGTTTTGGGCATAATGTATAACAAAGAATATAAGGTGCTTAGGCCCTATTTGAATCTTATCAGGGCTGATAATTATGATGCAGTCCTTAAACAACCACACAATATCTATGTAGGGTATCTTTGGAACCATTCGTACATTTTCATAATAAGAATAGGTCTCAAGGTTTGTACCATGGCTAGGAGAGGAAATAGGTACCTTATGTGCTTAATGAGAAGGGAAGGAGAAAAGGGAATTAGAAAAGGTATTCTAACATTATTTTGTTCCTTATGTGCTTAATGACCAAGATTTTGTTAGGGTATTTTGGGTATTTTGTAGGGTATGTGCTTAATGACAGTGCAAAACATGACAGAAGACAGTGGAATTGCATGGTGAAAAACTTTGTTGGTTAATCTAAAGACATAAAATACAGAGCACAGAGAAAAACAGTCATACAAGACACACACGACAAACAAATATTCTGGGAAAAACACATGTCCGCTTTATTCATTGTTTTGGTTCTTACAAATAATACAATTTACAATTTTGAATTTTGGGCATTTGCTTTGTCCTCCTAAAATCAAGGAACAAACTTGGAAGTTCAATGTACATTCCATTTTAAAGCTGCAAATTTCCTAATATTACAATGTCAAAAGCGATTGTTGGGATTTTTCCAACACTCTCCCAATTGGCAATCACTTTGAACAAGTGTCAATGCCAATCACCTCTGTACACAAGACAAATTTATCTCCATTGATTGTCTTTGTTAGTGCATCAACTGCATTATTCACTTTGTTAACTTCACCACACCTTGCTCATCCATTTTCCTAACAAAGTGGTGCTTCACATCAATATGCTTAGTCTTTCCATTGTAAGTTGACTTATTCGCCATTGCAATGGCACTTTGGCTATCACAACTTATTGGACATTGCAATGGCACTTTGTCTATCACATTGTATTTCCAAACTACCATGTTGGATACCAATACTATTGCACAGTCTTAATAATCATAGTTTCTTTAGTAGCTTTTGTCGCGAGATGTTCTTTATCTGAACTAGCTAATGCAATGAAGGATTGCCTCATAATCATCCATCTAACTGCTCCACCAAACAAATTAAATACATATGCACTTGTAGATGTCCTTTACTGTAGGATGAGGAAAAAATGCAATTATCTTGGAATTCATGATATAACTTCTGAAGTTTTTTAAGGATTGCACCAACGGATACACTTGTTTCTCCATGAGAGAATAAACCAATTCATGTCCCCCATGGTTTTGCTCATGAGTTTCATGTTAAGAGAGTAGTAAGCTAAAGGGTACAAATCTCAAATGCCTTTCCACCTTTAGACGATGAATTGAATGTATCATGTCATTCTAATCCTTGAACAGTTTGGTCACTAAAGAGAAGAAATTGAGGAACAAAATAATGTTAGAATACCTTATCCAATGGAAAGAGAAAAGGGAATAAAATAATATTATAATACCTTTTCTAATTTTAGGGTATTTTGTTCCTTATGTGCTTAAGGGAAGTAGAAAAGGTAATTAGGATTTAAATGAACCTTATATGCTTAATGACCAAGATGAAGGCCTCCAATTAGGAATATGGGAAACATTGGTATTCTTTAAATAATAATAATGGCGATTAGGACCTCTACCATGGCCAAGGGAGGGAAATAATGGCCTTAGGCCCTAAAAAAAATTTCTTGTCCTTAATGGCCATGAACATGGCCTCAAACCACCACACAGATCATCTTTAAGGGATCTATGGACTTTAGGTGGGATACAATCACTATTCACAAGTTTAGGACATCATGTATGGCACTTTGGATCTTACCCATGGTTAGGGAAAGAACATAAGATAATTAGGCCCAATTTCAATCTTCTCATTGATCTTTGCGATGTAGTCTTTGTACAACCACACAAGACACTTGTATGGGATATTTCACCTCCATGTGGGATATTTCATGCCAATAGTACATTTTTCATAACAAGAAAGGATCGTGGGCTTATGCTCTAAGAAAATCTTTCTCGTGCCTAATGGAAAAGACTAAGACCTTCTATTGGGAATGTTTGCACCATTAATATATTATGGAAAATAACATTTTGTATCAAGAGATATACCATGGATGAGGTAGGGAAAAAAATGACCTAGGCCCTGTACAAATATTCTTGATCTCAATGGTTATGAATAAATCCTTGAAGCACCACACAGACCATCTCTAAGGGATGTTTGGCCTATGGGTGGGATATGGGCACCATTCACAGGTTTTATGCATCATAGTTGGCTCTGGCCTCTAAGAAGGAACTTAGAGACATTAGGAGGATGTTCACACCATGTAAGGTAATAGGGGCATTAAACATGGTTAGGGAAAGAAAAAAATGTGTTAAGGCCCTATTTGAATCTTCTCAGTATCAAGCTTCATGTAATAGTTATTTGTAACATCCTGCTCTAGCACACTGAGAAAAATTATTCTTTGAGGACACTTGCTCGCAAGTGATCTGAACTTTTATGATGTTAAAACATTTATCCTTGATTATGATGTGTTATGATAGATGACATGATGTTTTACTGCTTTGAAATAGACAGGTGCTATTGACTCAGTTTTATTGAGTGTGCAGGGTTTTGGACCTTGAGGATCTAGAGGCATCGATGGAATCCCTTGGACTTTGGATTGAGTCAGGGAGTGTGTTAATTGGGTTGATTTATTTACTGTGATATTTCATTTATTTGATGATATGATGTGGACATGTTCTGACACAATTGTTGATGATGCAAGCTGACGATAGCTTGCTGACCAGACTCACATATGGAGTAAAGGGGCCACACACGATTTCCAGAGAGGTTGAGGGAGAGATGTGGACAACAGCCCTACCACAGCCTACTAGCACTCCCGCTGTGGCTCGAACTGTAGGTTAACGATTACCTAGTTCGAGAGGATCCACGATGCCGTGAGGGTAGACTGTGACAGTTGCTCACGATGATTCTAAGGGGCATGCAATAAGGTGGGGGCCTTATTCCTTAGATCCCTTAGTCTCCCACAAGTTCACCTGGCGGAGTGTTGACTCCAAGGGTTATTGATGTCTACCAATCAGTCAAGTTGGTGAGTGGCACCCTTGGAGCACGTGGTGCATCCTGAAGGGCACATCACGCAAAAGAAACATAAGAAGCAAGTGGCACCCTTGGAGCACGTGGTGCATCCTAAAGGGCATGTCGCGCAAAGGAAACGAATGAGGTGAGTGGCACCCTTGGAGCACGTGGTGCATCCTGAAGGGCATGTCGCATTGATGTTGATGAAGGAACAAACCTAGATGGCCCTAAAACTTTTAACGCCTTAAGAAATCCTTAAACATTTTCCCTAACTAAATTTTACCTTAAGGGTAACATTAAACGAAGGATGATGATAATTTTAGGAATGTCACTGAAAATTTTATTGTTATAATGATATAAATTGGTATGGTAATGGGAAGAACCTTGTTGTTGTAGTTTATGTCAATACGATAATAAATTGTAACGTGATGACTTGTTAATGAAATGTTAAAGTAATTGAGTGTGTTGCGAGATAATGGATTGTAGCGCAATTTCAAAAGCTTATAGTTATGGGAAGTTAATGTCTGTGGATGTTATTTTAATGCATTGTCGATTATGGGATAATGGTTATGTGGTTATCGTTTTAGGGTATTGTTAAGGTAAATGACTTAGATAACTTAATGGGTAAAGTGTTTGTCCTTATTTAGATGTCATAATAAACTTGTAATGCGGTCTTTATCTTATGGGAATGAAGTTGAAGGTTATTATCCTTGATAATAGATAAAAATACGATGTCCTGAACTAAGGGCATTAAATCATTATGATTTAGTAAATGGGGGTGTACAATCAATTGA
Organism: Picea glauca; assembly: GCA_000966675.3. Lineage (NCBI taxonomy): Eukaryota > Viridiplantae > Streptophyta > Pinopsida > Pinales > Pinaceae > Picea > Picea glauca. Next base: position 447,918 of record JZKD02S1745609.1, on the reverse strand, counting down.
AATTGCCTCAGTCAGGGATTTCTTAACAATTGGAATTTCTATAAATTGAATTTACCATTTATTGACTAGCGCATCGTAGAGGACGTGGCTGATCCTTATCTATTGTTGTACTTGGATGTAAATAATTTTTTCTTGGTCTGCTGGTGTTGAGCGGGATGTAGACACCTCCATGTTCTCCGTTGGGTTCCTTCTGCAAGGTGCTTTTAATTGATTGGCTTAGGGTTGGGCTGTTAAATTTAGGTTTAATAAAGTTGTTTCTTATGTCTATGTTGACGTTTAGGGTCGGTTTAATTTTAGGGTTAGTACTATAATTGGAATTGTCCAAACTCACAGTTGTATGATATCAGAATCTTCGATCTGATAAAACTAGTTTCTCTGTATATAAGTCTGTGTGTGTGATTATTTTTTTCTGTGTAAAGAATTTAGTGTCGTATCAAGAGTCTCAGGCCCTTTAAAGGCAGGGTTTCCACTCTTGCAACACACCCCTAAGGTCGTATCAGTAGTCACGGGATTTTTAAAGGCAAAGTTCCCACCATTGCAACCTCTTGATAGAGATTACTATTTTCTGCCTGAGCAGTCGGCCAAGAGCCTATCTGACATTCTCTCTCTCTGGAGCAGAGAACTAAGATTAAACGCCCTACTTTCCTATGCAGAAATAGTAAAATCTACTACTATGGATTCTTCCATCTGTGTTTGTACTGTACATAACACAATATGTCATTTAATGCTTGCAATCACTTGTTGTGTGCCTTATGTCTTCTTGTTGTGATCATCGTGGTTACGTCTTGTTAGTCGTCGGGTGGCAAAATAGAGTCAAGTGTGTCTGTTCCTTTTTACACGTACCCACACACCTTAAACAAAAAAAAAAAATTGCACCTGTTAAAGAGTTCTTGTCGTAATGAGGAGGATGTTACATATGGTATAGAGTGGGTTTGACCCGCGACTTGGGATTCGCTACGGCTTTCGTTGACATGATTAGATTTGATTATATTGTTGTTGATCGAGTTAATTGTGTGCGTGTAGGTAATCATGGTTAGAGGATGTCACGGAGGCAGACGACAGGGTGATAGGGGAGGAGACATGACGCCTCCAGTAGCATCCACACCTGAGGGGTCTAACCCCCAGGGAGGCGAGCAGGTTCTCGGACAGGAGAAGATAGCAGTTGGAGATGTGGTCGAGATTATGAGGTATTTTCAGCGCATGTCCGAGGTGTTGATCGGTCGCTTGGACAGAGAAGAGGCCAGGGCATCGACACCCGCTGAGGTTCCACTGCGCGCACCGACCGTTACAGGTAGCATTCACCGTGAACTCGAGAAGGTTAAATTTCTCGAGTTATTTGGTGCCCCGGATGGCACTGCCGCTCAGGCATGGTTGGAGAATATGGTGATGTGCTTTGCACTTCGTGATTATACCTCCAACATGAAGGTCCACATGGCGGTATTTCAACTGAAGGGGAGCGCTCTTCTATGGTGGAAGACGCTCCTACCGCAGCTGAACATGGTCGTTGAAGATGTGTCATGGGAACTGTTCGAAGAACGGTTCTGGGAGAGGTATCTTTTAGAGGAATTCATTGAGTGTCAGCTCAATGAGTTCAACGTATTACGACAGGGAGGTCGTACGGTGCCCGAGTACGAGGCACATTTTATGGAGCTGCTCTGGTATGCTCTACACCTTAATACAAAGAAACTTAAGGTCAACCGGTTTTTGTTTGGCCTTAATGGCAGCCTGCGTGTAAAGGTTAGGATATTGATGCCTCAAACCTTGCACGATGCCATCGAGAAGGCCCTCATTGCAGAAGAGAAGCTTATCAGTGGGGGTTAGACCAGGACTCCAGCAAGACTAGCAGGGCAGGGTTCCTCTAGAATCATGCGGCACCATACACCAGCGAGACACACGCCAGGATATCCTTGCTTCCATAGGGGATCCACATACACTAAACCCCGATGACCATCACCTCAGCAGTGGACACCTTATTGAGGACCACAGCACCAGCAGCAGCGTTGCCTGCAGCAGCAGCAGTTTAGGCATGTTTAGCAGAACAGACCAGGTTTCCAAGCTAGTTTGTCATCATCTTCTACTTCAGGTACCAGGACTACTAGGCCGAAGAAGGGGTTTTGGACGTGTGGGGAGCCACAATACTAGCATGATTGTCCTGTGGAGAGGACTAGAGTGTCCATAGCAGCCGTACCCACTACAGTGGGAGATATGGGCAAGGCCCATCAGATTCATGCAGTGGTGAATAACTGCCAGGCAGAGCACCAGTCGAATGTGCTGAAGACAACAGGTACTGTCGCTGACCAGACCCTTAGTGTTTTGATAGACCCAGGTGCTACTGAGAGTTTCATTTATGATGCAGTGCTAAAAAGGATTAAGGTAAAGGCAGTCAAACAGGACGAGTTTATCTTTGTAGAGATGGCTTCAGGAGCCAAACAGAAGGTTGGAGGAAAGGTTACGGGCTGTGCCCTTAAACTGAGAGAGTTTTTCACGAGGGTCAAATTGTATGTCACGATCTTAGGATCTTATGACGTCATGATTGGTATGGATTGGTTGGAATCGCATGAGGCGATACTCAACTGCAAGATGAAACGGTTGAGCTTGGTTGATGACGGAGCACAGAGACATGTGATTGTAGGATGGAACCAGGGAGTTTCCCTAAGGTTTGTCTCTTCCTTACAAATATGGAAGAATATGCACAAGGGGTGTAAGATTTATGCGATCCTTGCACAAAACAAGAAGGGAGTAGCGGAAGGTATAGAACACCTTCCAGTGGTGAGAGAGTTTGTGGACGTGTTCCCAGAGGAGTTATCGGGGATGTCACCGGAGAGGGAATTGGAGTTTACCATAGACATGAAACCGGGGACCGAACCGATAGAAAGAACGCCTTATTGGATGTCGACCCCAGAGTTGCAAGAGTTGAAAATGAAACTGAAGGAGTTGTTGGACCTGGGACTGATACGTCCTAGTGTGTCACCGTGGGGTGCACCTGTTATTTTCATTCGGAAGAAGGACGGATCGTGGAGGCTTTGCATTGACTACCGTCAACTGAACAAGGCTACCATCAAGAATCAGTATCCCTTACCAAGAATTGATGATCTATTCGATCAAATGAAGGGTGGGACGGTGTTCTCCAAGATCGACTTGCGATCAGGGTACCACCAGTTGTGGATCAAGGAGGATGACGTCCCTAAGACCGCCTTTAAGATGAGATTTGGACATTACGAGTTTACTATTTTTCCATTTGGACTGACAAAAGTCCCAGGAGTATTTATGAGTTTGATGAACGGGGTGTTCCGCGAGTACTTGGACAGGTTCGTCCAAGTATTCATTGACGATTTTTTGATCTACTCTCGGACGACGAAGGAGCATGACAAGCACTTGTGCTTGGTACTACAGTGTTTGCGAGAGCAAAAATTGTATGGGAAGTTGTCCAAATTCTCTTTTTTATCAATCGAGGATACACTACTTAGGGCACGTCATCTCCGACGAAGGTATCACTATGGATCCAGCAAAGGTTGAGGCTATTATGGAATGGCCTGCATCGATGAATGTCACAGAAGTGTGTAGTTTTATGGGTTTAGTAGGATACTATCGACGGTTTGTCGAGGGATTTTCGAAGACAGAAAATCCGATCACGGAATTGCAGAAGAAAAACAAGAAGTTTGTTTGGACCGAGAAATGCGTGGAAGCATTTCGAAGGCTTAAAAAGTTGTTGACCACAGCGTCGATACTAAAGGTCCCTAAAATGAACACAGACTTCTTGGTATGCACTGACGCATCTAAGGATGTTTTAGGCGAAGTCTTGATGCAAGACGGACGAGTGATTGCTTACATTTCGAGGAAACTGAGAAGGCATGAGGAGAACTATGCGACGCACGATTTGGAGTTATTAGCCATCATATATTCCTTGAAGGTTTGGAGACACTACCTGGTTGGACGAAAATTTGAGCTAAAGACTAATAATTGTGGACTACAACACATTTTTACGCAAAGCGACCTGAACGTGCGACAACGACGTTGGTCGGAATTACTTAGCGAGTATGAATTTGAGATTACTTACATAAAAGGAACAGTGAATCAAGTGGTGGATTCTTTGAGTCAGAGGCCACGCATCTTTTCAGTGTTGCCTCTTCAGATGAATCTACGTGAGAATATTCTCACCTTACAGCGTGATGATGACTGGTACAAAGAGTTCGGGGGTTTTATCGGACAAAACACCATGATGGTACCACGATATGAGCTAATTTCATTTGATAACGATGGGTTATTGAGGTTTAGAATTCGGATTTACGTACCTCCAAACGACAATTTGAGGATGTTGATCCTGAGCGAGGCTCATAGAGAAGTTTACATGGCTCACCCGGGAGTTACGAAGATGAGGGCAGACCTTAATCCCTTATTCTTTTGGAAGGGAATGAAGGCCGACATAGTCAACTATGTGGCCATATGTCTAGAGTGTCAGCAGGTAAAGGCTGAACATAGACACCCAGCAGGATTACTTCAACCACATGCCATATTGGAATCGAAATGGGAGGTTATTTCAATGGATTTTATTGTTGGATTGCCACTGACGGTAAGGAGACATGACTCAATTTTCATGGTAGTATACACTCTGACAAAGAGTGCTCACTTTATTCCTATACGTACGATGTATCAGGCACTTGACATAGCGATAATTTTCATCAGTGAGATTGTGAGGCTGCATGGAACGCCTAAGAGGATTATATCCGATCGAGGATCAGTGTTTACTGGACGAATTTGGATGAGTTTCCAAGAGGCCTTGGGAACCCAGCTGAACTTTAGTACTGCGTATCACCCAGAGACTGATGGATAGACAGAACGAATGAACCAAACCTTGGAAGACATGTTGCGCATGTACGTGATGGACCAACAAAAGTGTTGGGAAGAATTCTTGCCAATAGTAGAGTTCGCTTACAACAACAATTACCAGAGCACCATTAAGATGGTGCCTTTCAAGTTTCTTTATGGGCGACTGTGTCGGACACCCTTGAGTTGGGATCAGCTTGAGGATAGGGTCCTAGTGGGACCAAAAGTGATCCAAGAAATGGAAGACAAAATGAAAACCACAAGACAAAGGATTAAAGAAGCGCAGGATCGACAGAAGAGTTATGTCGATGCGCACCGAGTCGACCGTAGTTATGAGGTCGGCGATCGAGTCTTCTTGCGGGTTAAACCTCATAAGAGTTCGATCAAGTTTGGAAAGGGAGATAAACTCTCTCCTAGGTTTGTGAGACCTTTCAAGATTGTGGAGAGGAAGGGGCCCGTGGCCTATCGACTAGCGTTGCCTGATTCTTTAAGGCGTATGCACAATGTATTTCATGTATCTGTTTTGAGACATTATATTAGTGATCCTACACATGTGATTGACATGAGTTCCTTGTAGGTATCGGATGAGGGAGAGCTCACAGCTGATCTAGTCTGCATTTTATATCATCGCGTTCGACAGTTACGACGTCGAACAGTAGATCAGGTCAAGGTCCAATGGGACAGTTATAGTCCGCACTCGGTGACCTGGGAGGAAGCATATGATATGCACCAGTAGTTTCCATTTTTGTTTGATAGATAGACTTATGATACTGTGATACTTTTATTTCCGCATTTATACTGAGAAACTTCGAAACGAAGTTTAGACCAAGAGGGGGTGTATGTAACATCCCACTCTAGCACACTGAGAAAACTTATTCTTTGAGCACACTTGCTCGCAAGTGATCTGGACTTTTATGATGTCAAAACATTTATCCTTGATTATGATGTGTTATGATAGATGACATGATGTTTTACTGCTTTGACATAGACAGGTGTTATTGACTCAGTTTTATTGAGTGTGTAGGGTTTTGGATGTTGAGGATGCAGAGGGATTGATGGAACCCCTTGGACTCCGGATTAAGTCAGGGAGTGTGCTAATTGGGTTGATTTATTTACTATGATATTTCATTGGTTTAATGATATGATGTGGACATTTTCTGACATGATTGTTGATGATGTAGGCTGACGATAGCATGCCGACCAGACTCACATATGGAGTAAAGGGGCCACACATGATTTCCAGAGAGGTTGAGGGAGAGGTGTGGACAGCAGCCCTGCCACAACCTACTAGCACTCCCGCCGTGGCTCGAACTGTAGGTTAACGATTACCTAGTTCGAGAGGATCCAAAATTTCGTGATGGCAGACTGTGAAAATCGCTCATGATGATTCTAAGGGGCGTGCAATAAGGCAGGGGCCTTATTCCTTAGAGCCCTTAGTCTCCCACAAGTTCACCTGGCGGAGTGTTGACTCTAGGGGTTATTGATGTCTATCGATCAGTCAAGTTACCGAGTGGCACCCTTGGAGCACGTGGTGCATCCTGAAGGGCACGTCGCGCAAAAGAAACACAAGAAGCGAGTGGCACCCTTGGAGCATGTGGTGCATCCTAAAGGGTACATCGCGCAAAGGAAACGAATGAGGCGAGTGGCACCCTTGGAGCACGTGGTGTGTCCTGAAGGGCACGTCACATTGATGTTGATGAAGGAACAAACCTAGATGGCCCTAAGACTTTTAATGCCTTAAGAAATTCTTAAACGTTTTCCCTAACTAAATGTCGCCCAGTTTAGAATCTAAGTCCTAAGTCTAAAACTTCTCTAGGGGTAAATTTTTGTCTAACCTTAAGAAATTTACCCTATCAAAAATATATATATGTGTGTGTGTGTGTGTGTGTGTGTGTGTGTGTGTGTGTGTGTGTGT
>JZKD02S1745609.1:399275-423472 GCA_000966675.3 Picea glauca | reverse complement strand
TTGCATGCTTAAATAATGGAAATTCTCGTACTTTGTTTTGCAAAATGTACATACCCGATCACGTCAACCACAATATTTAGTCTTGGGTTTTGTTTTGCATGCTTAAATAATGGATAATCTCTCGTACATTAATAATTATATGTAATATCAACAGGCTATCTTGTCACTAATGGAAACCTACCCATTATTTATTACAATATGTTGAGGATAGCAAAAAAATTATGCGGAAGAGGGAAATGTTATTAATATTTATCTTAATATATATGCGGAAGAGGGAAATGTTGAGGATAGCAAAGAATTTATGCGGAAGAAGGAATGTTACAATATATTGCAGCTATTACCCTTGTTGTTATAAACATGAGTTTCCTCCCTATCTTATATATACCATAACTTATCATTTATCAATATAACAATCAACTTCAATATTTTATTCATGGAGATTTATTCCTTCATTTAGTTGAATTAGTAAGTGCTAGCTGCCAACCATTAGGTGTGCAAGAATCCCAACCATTATTGTCACTGTTATATTATTTTCAATTTATGCAAGTGTGATCCCTTTTGGGTACTAGGGATGTAACAAGTGGTATCAAAGCTTCAATCAAGATTTGTTGGTGTTTTTTTGTTAGGTCTTAAAAATAAAGAGAGAAGAAAATGACAATCAATTACTATCATTTCTGGTGCAGACCTCTAGCCCTCAGACCGAGATCCACTCAGGATCGTTCTAAATCTGCCCTCCTGAGTCTGATTGACTCTTTGATTTTTCCCACAGGGAATCCTACACACCCACAATAGTGTTTCCCTCGGGTATAATTTTAACCCTTTTTTCAGGCCTGAGGGACCAAATGTATGAAAAAGGAACCCCCACGGAGTCCATAGTTAAGCTCTTTTTAGACTCCCTAAAATTGAAAAGATCATCGAGTGAGCTTATTCTTTCACACTGGTTAAAATGGTCCAGAAGAACATTCCTGACAGAGTCCATAGTAAAGATTTTTTCAAAATACTTAAAAACGAAAAAATGGCCAAGTGATCTTGTCTTTATCACACTCATTAAAATGGTTTTGAATAGACGTCTTTTCGATGCTAATTTACACCTTTTTCAAACCGACTAGACTACTTTCAAAAAAGGTACCCCATCGGAGTCTCCTTTTATGTTTTCTCAAACTCTCTAAATATGAAAAACTGTCGAGCTTACCTTCTCTGGGCTCATTAAACTTACATCGAAGGACATTACCATTTTGTTTTTTATTAACCATGTTTGCATACCTGCATCTTTGGTCTAATTTCGGCTCCATGTTGCTCTCAACTGAACCATCTGAAGCATGCCTTATACGCAAGCCCTGTAGCACTTTGCCTCTACGTCTTGACACCTTTGGTCCCAGGAGGGATTTTTTTCGACTGTCCTTTCTTTGAACATCAGTATTTTCCTTGTGCCTCAAACTTGTATGTTTGCGACACTCATTCCTCCTTTGTAATGTAACATTCTTTTATTCTTTTTCCAAAATGATTGAAAAAGACAAAAAAATCAAATATACCCCAAAGAGAGGAAGGGAAAAGTATTTTCTTTGTATTGGTAGCACAATGAGTCACCCTTGGATAAAGCACATATTTCAATTTGTTCGTCAAACCTTTGGATTTAATATGACCTTAGGAAGTTGTTCCCGCTACATTGAGTTGTTTCCTCCTCCGTTTGGTTATTCTTCCAAACATATGGAGAGTTTGTGTTGCCTCCTGCCTTGTAAACTTATGTTAATGCCATGCTGCCTGAGTCTCGTTATTTGTCATGCTATTGTCCAAGGGAAGTTTTTACCAAGCCTAAGTCAGCCCCTCTACAGTTTGTCTCTTTCCCTCATGCCCGGCCATCTTGAAAGTCCAATCAAGTCTTTGTTTGAAATCAATGAAGCCTTCAGTCTAATAATCAATATTCTCTAGTCCATGACCGACGAGCCATCGAAGACCTCTAGGTAGTGAATTCATACACTCATATTACACTCCTACCCGAGTTTTGAATATTTTGAAGTTGTTTCTTGAGCTTTGAAGACCTCATCTCCAGCCATCATGCCTTATCAGCTTCTAGAAGATGGATACTCTACATGTATATCTTTTTGATTTCGAGATGTAGCTCCACTATGTATTGCTCGTGGCTACACTTTATATAGTTATCTGACATGGATCTACAATGTATTTGATTGGTAGCCATGATTTTATTTTATCCCAAGCATGGGTATGCCCGCCTCGATGAGACAATTATTATTTTGCAGACGATGCCTCCTGATTTTTGGTCCTTCAGCTCACTTGTTTGGAACATTGGTAAAGATTTTTAATGTATTTCGACCATTAGATTCTCTTATAACCTCACACATTAGGGGGCATCTGTTATAACCCTAATTTGCACCAGACATGCTTACCTGGCATCAGGCCCTCTCAGATTCCTTCTTTGCCAAAACACTATTGAACAAATCTTCTTAAAAACCCCTTTTATAAAGGCCCACACGCCCTGCTCCATTACTGAATGTGTGTACATGCTAGTTGACCCAAGACAACCCACATGTACCTACAAAAGCATGGAAAAAGGAAAGTTGTTGACGGAACACACAACTTTGGGTAAGTTAACTAAACCTTTCGACCATGCATGGCCGGTCACTCGACCAAATACCTAGCTTCTTCTAGCCTATAAAAGAAGGGTTAGGGGTCCCATTTGAAAGGAGGAGAATCATAGTAAAGAAACTATACTCGATTAAGAATTCATTTTGTCCCAACCTTTAGCCATCCTTGTGCAAAGAGAAGTATAGAGCAAAGCAATTGGAAGAAAGTGGAAGAAGAGCCCAGGACCAGGATCAAGGAGCAGTGGCTGACTTTATCATTGTAAGGTATCATTGTGAAGTCAATAAAATAATTGTTTTTCCTGTCCCGCCATATGAGATTGTCATTATTGGAATATTGATTGTATGATTGATTAAATCTCTAACCTATTAGTTCATATATCAAATGCAGGTGGAGTTATTTGTTTGTCCTTAGTGAATGTAGGTCAGCACTGGGAGAAGAGTTGCAGTCAAAGAACGACCAAGCATGAAAAGGGATCAACATCAAAACACGAAAAAAAAAGGTATGTCAACTTAATCTCATAAGCCTTGTGTTTACATATGAGTAATGGGGGTTTAGGCATGGGATGATGGTAAAAAGTAAGAATCTTTAGGTTATTTCTACATGCATGAAAAAACCCTTAGTGCTAGTCCATAGGAGGGATTTCCCACCCACAACAATAGGCCATGTAAGTGGGTGAGGTGGTAAGGGATGTCTGAGCAATGGGTGCAATGATGACAGGGGAATATATGGATTATTCGTGGGTGTCTCTGAAGAGGGTGAGATGCACCTTGTCATGGATGCAAATGTTTCCAACCCAATTCATTCCTTTTATCTTTTTATCTTATTGATTTTTCTTTCAAGTGACTAGTTAGGGAACACTACCCTGGTGTGGTGACTAGTGGTGACATTGTTACCCACAAGCATTTCATTGAAATGAGAAGGTTGGCTCATGATGAGACCCCCTTTATCTTTTCTATGCCACCAAGAGCCACTACCATGGTGTGGTGACCAGTTGAATGGTAGTGTCATACTGCTACATGCCCATGGACCTAATAGGCTAGCTCGTGATGAGACCCCCTATCCTCCAACTAGGTCTTGATTTTATTATTTTATTGGTCCCTCTATTTCTTGCTGAGAATCCTTTTATTGCTTTCTCGGGGATCCCTAGGTGAAGCATATGAAGGTTTTGTTCTTTGAATTTTATCTTTTTCCAGCTACATTTACCGTCTGGGCCTTTAGCCCCTTTTTCCCACAAGGTAAGGTAAAACCCTTTGCTAGCTTGGAAAACCTAATTCCCGGACCAATGTATGGGATGGATGAGAGGGAAAAAGATGAAAAGTGGTAAGTATGGTGGGAACGAACTATGAACTTTCATGAACCCCAACCTAGTGGACACTCAAACCCTATGGGAAACAACTTACTAGGGAATCCTGTCATTTCTCCCAGGTGTGGACAAATGGAAAGGCATAAGGTCCAAGAACACGTTAGAAGTAAAAAGAATTAAATGCACATATTCAAATGTTTTGAGGATTAGAGTGACACATACCATGATACCTTGAATCATTACCTCATGGAGCAGGGCCCACTACTGCTAAAGGACCATGCCAATGGGATGGATGTTGTTTCTACTGACAAGGTGGAGGCACTGAAGAAGAAGGAGGATGGGCCCTCCAAGGCCAAGCTCAAGTCAATATGGCTCTCGGTACTCCATGTCTAGGACTTGTGTCCCTTGATACATAATATCCTTAGTTATCCCTAGGCTAGGGGATAACATCTGGCTCCAACTCGGGGACATGTGCTCATTGTAGAGTGCAAGATAACCTCAACATCTATGGCATAACCTGTGACTTGCTTGATCTCAACATAAGAGTATTAGCAATCATTTGGGGTGGTGATATCACCTCCGACTCATATATAGTACAAAAAATGAAATCAATCATATATACAAATGGAAATACAAACTACTCTAACATGAAATGAAAATGCCTACCTACTTACCTGTACTTACCTGTGAAGCCAAGTCTATGCCCCCTAATGGGGTTTCAGGAGATGCCCGCTAACTTGTAATGGGCACCTTCTTCATTCCAATGTAGACAAATAGTAGGCATCATCAACTGACTTTCTTCCAACTCTGAAGGGTCCAAGCCAAAATTGTGCACTTCCCTTGACATTAGTAGGCTCTCCCTTCTTTGTGTCCCACATCTTGACTGTATCTCCCTCTTTTTAATCCTTGGTCATGAATCTGGTTGTTTCTTGTACAACCTTGGTGTATTGTCTTGAGGGAGGAGGGTGGGGTTCTGCTTTGAATCTTCTTGCTGGGATGGCTTGATCAACATGTCATTTTCTTCTTTCTTTAACAATCTGATAGTCCCAACTTATTTGTCCTTGTATTTGTCTCAGAGATGTTGATAATCTTCCTTCTTTGGCCATTGTATTTGATCGAAATCTTCCTCTAAAGAGAAAGGAAAATCATTAGGGGAAAATACAAGAATACTTTCTTTGGTTGGGTCATGTGTTTCACTAGTTCTGATACCATCCCCTTCCCATTTGATGAAGCCAACTCCTTTCCTTCTAAACATTATAAAATAGTCATCTTCTTGTGTAAAAGAATAATCGTTGAAGTCTCCAGAGATGTCAGATGCATCATTAAGATAATCACCCCAATTTTTATCTCTTTCTTGCTCCAAAACGATGGGGCAAGGTTCCACCAAAGCACTATCCCTTATGTATGCTTTGTGCAAATGCAACACCTCATCATTACCTAGTGCAATACTATTCTCATGATTACTAGGAATATTTTGGTCACCCTTTCCCTTAGTCCCTGTTATCTCACTAATATTGTCTTCTTCTGTCAAGGGAAGAGTGGGCCAACCTATAAATAAGCATGGATCTACTTAGTTGTAGTCATTGTGTCCTTGAAAGGGGGTTTTCTCATTTTTCTCAAAATGACCAGTTTGTAATAGCGTGGAAGTTTCTTCGGATGATAATTGATCATATTGGATTTTCTTTGTCAAAGAAGGGATTTCCAACATTTCACAAATCCTTTTAACCTTTTGTAAGATATAGGCCATACTAGTGCTCAGGTTGATCCTATTATTGTCAAGTTTTGGGAAATGTTGGGGTAGATTGCCAGCATACGCATGGGGCTCTTCAAGATTAATCCTTGAGTTCTCATTTGTTTGGAAAAAGTATTCAATCCTAGGCTTCCTCATGTCTTGATTTTCATGGATTTGACTTGGCGTGAACAAGGTGAATATGGAATCTACAAAATTAGGTTTCTCATGAGTAGCCTTTGGGTGATAACGTTCAAAATATGAGTCCTTGCATGAATGGGGTTTAGGATCATTTTCTTGTATTGAAACATTTTTTAGGTTCAAAGTGTTCAGAAAAATGTGTTCTCTTGGAGCATGAGATTTTATTGTTTGATGAGGTCTCATAGAAAGTGGCTTTTGGATTTGTGATAGTGACCTTGCTAATTGAGTGATCCTTTTGGAGGTACTTAGATCCTTAGAGGGTTCATGTTGTTTTGAAAAAATTAAGGCATCTTTCATGTTTGAGAAACATGTGCTTTATTTCCTATGGAAAGTATTTTTTTCTACCTATAGAATCTCTGGGAGTTCATGCTCTAGTCCTCCCTTTCTTTCCTTATTTATCTCTCAAATGTCATTATTGTTCAAAAACAACGAAACAAAGAAATGAAATATTTTGTCATACTTTAAAGCAAATAAAAGATAATTAAATACCTGGAACAATCATTGCCAACATTGTGTGCTCTCTCTTGATCGACATCCGAGGAATGTTATTGTTTTTAACAAAAACAGGCCACACTGAGTACGTAGAAAGAATCTCCCCAAATGGATTGACACCATCAACTGCCAACGAAAGTATAACATTATGAGATTCTTCTTTAAAAATTGGCCACTTTTCTTCGATGTAGTTTAATGTAGAACCATCTATAGGCATTCAAAGAACATCGTCTCGGCTTCTATTCTTTGCATGGAAATCCATAAACTATGCTATACTTTGGCACCTAAACAACCGTTGGAAATGTGGAATTATCGAAATATAACGAGGAACTTTGCGAGGCACCTTCTTTGACACTTTATCGGTTCAATATCTACTTACTTGACATTGTGGGAATTCATTTTTTAATTGCATATTGTCCATAATATATGATATGATCATTGGGACATGCATCAATATCCTGATAGTCCATTCCAATTTATTTCATAATCACGGATATTTCTCGATATGTGCATGGAAAAATATTTGACGTCGGTAATAGAACATCACCTAACAATCTACAAAATTCTAAACAACAAGTCAATCTAAACAATATTAATCATCAATATAACATCCAATATACTAATTTACAAATTAGAAAACAATAGCAATATAGGAAAAAATTGAAACTTTTAAGTATTTGTGAACATGCAGACATAAATAATTAACAAATTAAATACCTTAGTATCTGTGTGAGACATGTGTTTGATAAACCATTCAAAACCTTCAGGTTCACCAACAACAATATAGAAGATGAAATATTTGTTGTTCATCCTTCATAAAGAGGTTGACGTGACTTCATAAAATATTTGTTGTTGATCCATCGCCCCTCGCCTCTAATGCCGCTCTTAACCGAGCAAGCTTCCTGTCATTTTCGTTCATTGTGACAAATCCTTGTCCTGACAAGTAATTGTCTTACCTACACCATACCAAGCATTAAGTTGTCATTTTTTTTATATTTTAGCTACTCCTTTCGATTATGATATGTTTATTTACAGTGACGGGCTACATCTTTATAATAAGGTCAACATTTTTATAATAAGGTGATCATATGTGTAGAGGATCAACATCATGACGACATAGATAACATCTTTATAATAAGGTCATATGTGTACAAATGTTTTCTTTATATAATAACGACATATATACCTAACATAAGTTTAGGGTTAGTATTTGTGTATCTTATTAGTCCCTTCTAAAGTAGGGAATATAGCAATCGATTGCAAGTCAAAATAATTTTGACTTTTGTAAATTTACAAAAAATTTAACAATTTTTATAATGTTTTTCAATAAATATTTTTTAATAAGAATTTTATATATAAATAAAAATATTTTTTTTATTTTTAAATATTCAAAATTCTATTTTTTGATTGCTCAAAAACTCTGAAGTGACTAATTTCCCCTGGTTGGAGGTGAAAATTAACCACAAAACTAAAAAATTAAATTATTTGTTTTTTAAAAAATCCACAAATAGCCACGTATTAATTAAAAGTACAAATAATGATTGATGTTATCGGCATTCTATGTGTAGTAAATGTAAGAATACGCTTTGGATTTTGATACTTTGTTTCATCTCCCAATGAGTTGATGAGTGCACTTTCTCCACCATCCAGATGTACACACCTGATCACGTCAACCACAACATTTAGCCTCAGGTTTTGTTTTGCATGCTTAAATAATGGAAATTCTCGTACTTTGTTCTGCAAAATGTACAGACCCGATCACATCAACCACAATATTTAGTATTGGGTTTTGTTTTGCATGCTTAAATAATGGATGATCTCTCGTACATTAATAATTATATGTAATATCAACAGGCTATCTTGTCACTAATGGCAACCTACCCATTATTTATTACAATATGTTGAGGATAGCAAAGAATTTATGCGAAAGAGGGAAATGTTATTAATATTTCTCTTAATATATATGCGGAAGAGGGAAATGTTGAGGATAGCAAATAATTTATGCGGAAGAGGGAAATGTTGAGGATAGCAAAGAATTTATGCAGAAGAGGGAAATGTTACAATATATTGCAGTTATTACCCTTGTTGTTATAAACATGAGTTTCCTCCCTATCTTATATATACCATAACTTATCATTTATCAATATAAAAATCAACTTCAATATTTTATTCATGGAGATTTCTTCCTTCATTTAGTTGAATTAGTAAGTGCTAGCTACCAACCATTAGGTGTGCAAGAATCCCAACCATTATTGTCACTGTTATATTATTTTCAATTTATGCAAGTGTGATCCCTTTTGGGTACTAGGGATGTAACAAGTGGTATCAAATATTCAATCAAGATTTGTTGGTGTTTTTTTGTTAGGTCTTAAAAATAAAGAGAGAAGAAAATGACAATCAATTACTATCATTTTTGGTGCAGACCTCCAGCCCTCAGGTCGAGATCCGCTCAGGATCGTTCTAAATTTTCCCTCCTGAGTCTGATTGACTCTTTGATTTTTCCCACAGGGAATCCTACACACCCATAACATTGTTTGAGCTCAATAAAGTTGTGCCCTTCCTAATTCAGGCTTTTGGGTTTCGTGATACCGCGGTTCCCGTTGTCGAGTTTTCAGCTTTCCACCCCACCGAAACCTGAAATGCCGAATCCTAAAATGACTGACTTCCAATGGAACTTCTCACCGTTCACCCTCCAAAACCCCGACATGGTCAACAAGGTTTGACTCTGCCTATTGACGAAGACACACCACCTGTCCACTCCAATAATTTCTATCTCTGACGGGGACTCCTGCCACCTGTCACTCTTCCCGGCTTTCGGGACTTGAACAAGCCTTCAACTGTCGTTCACCTACCACTTTGAAATCCCAAATTCCAAATCGGTGCCTTCTTCCTTTAGATCAACAACCCATGCTATTTCAAGCTTCCGGGTACCGGAAGTTTGAGACTCTCAATCCCCAAAACACTGCCTTCTCGGGTTCCCGAACCCCAACACACCAAAATGCCAAAATGATCCTGACAGCTCCACTATCACAATCAATGGTCCATGTTGAGTCTTACCTCCCAGAGGGTGGATTCATCCAATGCTTAACCTCCTTGAAACTTCACTGAATCCCACAGTCCTCATGACTTCGCGAGTTCTCCACAGAGAATTTCAACTGCTCATTCCTTCCTTGAAGACTTTTGTGAAATGAACCAATGTTCCTCGTCTGAACTTGGCTTCTGCAAAGCAACTTCACTCTGCTCCCCCTCTTAACACTTCAAAGGTACTAACTCTCCTGAACTTTCACTTGAAAACTTGAGTCTCAAGTACTTCTAAGTATTTGATTCTTCGACTCTGTTCACCCTCTGCAACAGCAATCCTTCAATATTTCAACCTTAGTTGACAATTTTAAGGCCTTGACTATCCTGCACACACCTTTCACAGATTTTGTGCTTCACCTGCACTTCTGCTGGGATGAGAACAATAGAATCTCTCCTTAGCTTTCTGAGATAAAACTCAGAACCCTTGTCAATGCACACCTTGCGGACGTTTCACTACACTCCTTACAAGAACTTCTCTCACTCAGGAAGAGAAACAATTGAAACTCATTCTCTCTCTCTCTTTCAAACTTCAAACATTCAATATGAAATCATACATACACACAGTATTAAAACAAATGCACAACATAGAGAATAAACAACCAT
Source organism: Picea glauca (assembly GCA_000966675.3). Taxonomy (NCBI): domain Eukaryota; kingdom Viridiplantae; phylum Streptophyta; class Pinopsida; order Pinales; family Pinaceae; genus Picea; species Picea glauca. Next base: position 413,459 of record JZKD02S1745609.1, on the reverse strand, counting down.
GAGCATACCATTCACCATGTGTAAATAGAAAACATCATAACACCATGAAATCTAATTCTAAGCTTCATATGTTAATTCAAAGCTCCTGTACATGGGTTTTTTTCTCTATTGCTCTCTCTCTCTCTGCAGCTCACTTCTTCTATCCAATGCTAATGATAATGATACAATAATACAAGAGTGAGGGTGTCTATATTAGTTTTCCCTCCTGCTCTCTAACTATCTAAACTAACATTAATATCTACCTACTCTTACATTTAACAGACTTAAATGCTTTAATATTCTACAGATGAGAGTAATCGCTCCAAATCTGTTTACAACCTCCAAGATATAAATGAAAAGTATGCCTTCTTCCTAACTATTACATTAATGCCTTTTAAGTTCAAAATTCAAAACGGTTCTTATGAAAACGTTCTCTTTTCTTCCTCCGTGGATCCAGCTGCTCCTTTGGTTAGGTGCATGCTTTGGCTTTGCACGATGCTCCTGCATCATACTCCCTCGCTTGAAAATTTTCATGAGCTCTTGCACAGTCTGTCCATGCTTTTGAATTTCTGCTTCATCTTCCCAACTGGCATCTTCAATTGGATGTCCCTTCCATTTGACCAAGTATTCAAAATATTCCTTCCTCCTGGTCTTTTTGCTAACTCCTTTGTCAATTATACTTTCTATCTGTGGATTTTCAGCTACAAGCATTTGTTTTGTCAATTGAACTCCTTTTTGTTCATCTTTTGCTCCTGCTTCTTCAGTTCTGTAAGGGTACAAGTCCACAATATTGAATATCAGTGAGATTCCGACCCCATCGGGTAATTCAATCTCATATGCGTTCGCCCCAAATTTTCTTATGACCTTGCACAGTCCAATCTTTTTCATCTTCAGTTTGTTATGCGTTCCCCTTGGGAACCTTTCCTTCCTCAGATGTGCAAGAATCAGATCACCAACTTCAAATTGAAGTTCTTTCCTTTGTTGATCTGCTCTGCGCTTATATTCTTGACTCGAATTCTGCAATTGTTCCTTAACTCGGTTGTGAAGCTCCTTCATTACTTCTGCAAAATTCTCTGCACTAGCACTCCTGAATTCATTTTGTGTTGAATCTTTCAATTCATAAAATCCCCTTGGCTGCATTCCATACATAATATGGAACGGACTCTACCATGTGCTTCTGTTGAGTGAATCATTATAATCAAATTCCGCCTGTGGCAGAATATGATCCCACTAGTTGTGGTGTTCAGTCACTAAGCTCCTCAACAAATCCCCCAAGCTCTTGTTCACAACGTTTGTCTATCCATCTGTCTGAGGATGATACGTTGATCTAAAAGATAGACTTGTCCCCAGCTTCTTCCATAAAGTCCTCCAGAAATGTCCAATGAATTTGGTATCCCGATCAGAAATGATACTCCTTGGAAAACCGTGAAGTCTGACAACTTCATTGAAAAACAGGTTTGCAATATGAGTTGCGTCGCTGGTTTTCTAGCATGGTATGAAATGTGCCATCTTGGAAAATCTGTCTACTACCACAAAGATCGAATCATAGCCTCTTTTCATTCTTGGCAATCCCAATATGAAATCCATGCTCACTGCATCCCACGGCCTTGTAGGTATGGGTAATGGCTAGTATAACCCTGTGTTCTGCCTTTTTCCTTTTGTGTGTTGACAAATCTTGCATCCATCCAGAAATTTCTCAACATCTGTCCTCATCCCTGGCCAAAAATATGATCCATTCAACTTTGAGAATGTCTTATCATGACCGAAATGTTCGGCCAATCCTCCACTGTGGTTTTCCTTCAGCAGATTCTCCCTCATGGAGCATTTTGGAATACATAGTTGATTGCCCTTGAATAATAATCCATCCTGGATCATATATCCAATCCATTTGGTTATGTCCCTGAGAACTGGATTTTGAGTCGCCTCATATGCTTCCTTAAAATCTGGGCCATCCTTGTACATTTCTTTGAGGTTATCAAAACCCAAAGTTCTGACTCTGAATTCTTGCATAAGCAAACATTTCCTGCTCAAAGCATTAGCAACTTTGTTAGCAGTTCCAGAAATATGATTAATCACAAAAGTAAAATTATGCATGAATTCAACCCATTTAGCATGTTTTTGGTTCAATTTCTCCTGTTGAGTCACAAATTGTGAAGCATGATTATCATTGTACAAAACAAACTCTTTGGGAACCAAATAGTGCCTCCATTTCTTCAGCGCTTGTATGACCGCATAGAATTCTTTGTCGTATGTGGAGTACTTAACCTTCACTTCATTCATTTTTTCACTGAAATATGTGATCGGTCTATCATCTTGGCTCAAGATTGCTCCTATTGCAAATTCACTCGCATCACACTTGACCTGGAATGTCTTGCTGAAATTCGGCAAAACCAGGATTAGTTGCTCCATGATCTTCTTCTTCAGTAGGTTGAAACTCTTCTCTACTTCCTCTGTCCAATGAAAAGATTTATGTCTTTTCTTCACCGTATCCATCATTAGTGTGTTAATCCCACTGAAATTTCGTATGAATTTCTTGTAGAAACTAGCTAAACCATGGACGCTTCGAACTTCAAATACACTCTTCGGCAATGGCCAATTCTTAATCACATTTACCTTTTTCGAGTACATCTTCAACTCATTTGCAAAGATAACAAAACCTAAATAAATGAGCTATGTCCTCATAAATGATGATTTCTTCATATTAATTAGCAATTTCTCTTGTTGTAATCTCTTCATCACTGTGGTTAAATGCTTTAAGTGATCTGCTTCTGTCTTGCTGAAAATTAATATATCATCAAGATATACAATGACGAATTTCCCTATGAAATCCTTCAGGACTTCGTTCATCAATCTCATGAAAGTACTGGGTGCATTCGCTAAACCAAATGGCATAACAAGTCATTCATAAAACCCCTCATTCATCTTGAATGTTGTCTTCCATTCATCACCCTCTCTCATACGAATTTGATGATATCCGCTTTTCAAATCAATTTTTGAAAAAAAACTTGCTCCACTCAAGCAATCCATTAAGTCATCCATCCTTGGCAATGGAAATCTGTATCTGATGGTAATCTTGTTGATTGCCCTTGAGTCTGTACACATCCTCTAGCCTCCATATTTCTTTGGTTTGAGCACTGTTGGAACAGCGCATGGACTCATGCTTTCTCTAATCAATCCTTTGTCCATTAAGTCCTGGACTTGTCTCTTAACTTCTTCATTCTCCTGCGATATCAACCTGTACGCTGCTTTGTTTGGTAAACTAGCTCCAGGTATAAGATCAATGTGATGGCTTATACTCCGAATTGGTGGCAACGAACAAGGTAGTCCGTCCACTACTATATCAGTGAACTCTTCCAGCAACTCCTGGATTTCTTCTGGTAAATCATCTATTCTCATATTGGTCAAAAAAATTATAGGCTTCCTGACCACAATAAATTGTGTGTCTTCCTTCTTCTTAACCTCATTAAGAAGTTCCTTCCCAGTCATGAGAAGTACAGTGTTGCTCATCTCTAGTTTCACTTCTTTACTCTTAATCAGCAACAACATGTGTGTCCTACCATTCTTCTCCAGGGTGTATGTGTTCTTCCTCCCATCATGAATCACATTCCTGTCATATTGCCACAGTCTACCTAAAAATAGATGACAAACATCCATGGGAATGACATCACATAATATTTCATCCTTATATCCTGCTATTTTAAATTCAACTAAACATTGTTTAGTGATATTTACCTAATGTCCCTTTTGTAGCCACGAAACTCTGTATGGGCTTGGATGTACGATAGTCCCCAACTCCAACTTTTCTACCATCTCTGTAGATACAAGATTGTCTGTGCTACCACTGTCCACGATGACTTTGCATACTCTGTCTTTTGTTTTGCAAGCAGTCTGAAATAGACTGTTCCTTTGGGTTGAGTTCTCTGCCTCCTTCTCTAGCTTTAAGAGAACTTTCCTCATCATCAAGGATCTTCCACCCTCATCATCTTCTGCCTCAACATTTAGTCCTTAAGCTTCGACAATGTGAGTTTCACCACCTTCTTTCTTTCTGTCTGGACACTCATAAGATTTATGTCTGTTTTTCCCACAGACAAAACATTTCACTTCACCTCCTTGGACTCTTCCTCTTCCTCTATCTTGAGGAAAGGTATTTCCATCGATATATTTCCCTCTCTATGAGATTCCTCCTCTCTCAGTTTGAGTTTGAGGTTTCTTTCCCTCTTCTTTAGATTTTTGAGTTTTGTCTTGGGCAATTGTTTTTCCTCTGGCTTGACTTCTGCCTCGGCCTCTTTGACCTTGCTTCTGGCTCATCTTCTCTTTAGCTTTCAGAGCCATATGATAAGCATCTTCTACAGTCTGAAGGGTCATCATGCTCATCTCATCTTGAATGTCATATCTCAGACCATTCATATATATGGCAACCTTTTCATCATCACTTTCCTGATGACCTACTTTGATGTTTATCTTGTAGAATTCTTCAGTGTATTCCTTCACTGACATCAGATTTTGCCTCAAATTTTGCATCCTCCGAAATAGAGTGATATGATAATCCTTGGGTATGAATTTGGCCTTCATCTTCACAACAATTCTATCCCAGCTTTTGATTTTTTGCTTGCCTTTACAATGTCTGTCAGCCTGTAGTTCATCCCACCATAGTGTTGCATGCCCTTTAAGTCTAGTGACAGCATGTTTGACCTTCTTATCTTCCTCGACATCCTCATATTCAAAGTATTTATCTAGAGCTGTAATCTAGTCTAGAAGCTCTTCAACATCCAAGTTTCCCTCATACACTGGAATGTCCATTTTTTCTCTGGCACCTATCCTTGCAATAGCCCTGAATAGGCATTCATCCGCAGCATCCTCGACTGCAACTTCTTCTCCTTTGTTTCCAGCTTCATTTTCACTTTCATCCTTGTTGATATCCCCAGCATCAACTGTGCACCTCTTTGATGTCTCCATGGCATCAAGCCTGGCACTTAGTTCGTGCATTTCTCTCTCCACTACTGGATCAGGCATTGGTCTGTCTCTTCTTCTTGGTGGCATGGCTGAAAATGGTTCTCTTTTCTCTACTACAGAAAGCAAAGAATTTATTATGCAGCTCTGATACCAAATGATGTATATCAGAGTACTCTTCTTCCTCCTACTTCCTCCATCTTCAATATACAAACAGAGTCAGGCTCTGATACCAAATGGTGCAGACCTCCAACCCTCAGGCTGAGATCTGCTCAGGATCATTCTAAATCTGCCCTCCTGAGTCTGATTGACTCTTTGATTTTTCCCACAAGGAATCCTACACACCCACAACAATGTTTTCCACAGGTCCTTATAAGTATGCTCCATGTGATCAACCACAAAGCACCACTCAAGTCTCCTTGAGCTCAATAAAGTTGTGCCCTTCCTAATTTGGGCTTTCGGGTTTCGTGATATCGCGGTTCCTGTTGTCGAGTTTCTGGCTTTCCACCCCACTGAAACTCAAAATGTCGAATCCCGAAATGACTGACTTCCAACGGAACTTCTCACCATTCACCCTCCAAAACCCCAACATGGTCAACAAGGTTTGACTCCACGTATTGGTGAAGACACACCACCTATCCACTCCAATACTTTCTATCTCTGACGAGGACTCCTGCCACTTGTCACTCTTCCCAGCTTTCGGGACTTGAACAAGCCTTCAACTGCCATTCCCCTACCACTTTGAAATCCTGAATTCTGAAATGGTGCCTTCTTCCTTTAGATCAACAACCCACGCTATTTTGGGCTTTTGGGTACCGGAAGTTCAAGACTCTCAATCCCCAAAACACTGCCTTCTTGGGTTTCTCGAACCCCGACACACCAAAATGCCAAAAGGATCCTGACATCTCCACTATCACAATCAACGGTCCATGTTGAGTCTTACCTCCCAGAAGGTGGATTCATCCAACTCTTAACCTCCTTGCAACTTCATTGAATCCCACGGTCCTCGCAACTTCGCGAGTTCTCCACAGAGAATTTCAATCGCTCGTTCCTTCCTTGAAGACTTCTGCTAAATGAACCAATGTTCCTCATCTGAAATTGGCTTCTGCAAAGTAACTTCACTCCGTTCCCCCTCTTAACACTTCAAAGGTACTAAATCTCCTGAGCTTTCACTTGCAAACTTGAGTCTCAAAAAGGACTCCTGCACGCACTCCTTGCGGCAATCTTTCAAATACTTCTAAGTATTTGATTCTTTGACTCTGTACACCCTCTACAATAGCATTCCTTCAATATTTCAACCTTAGTTGACAAGTTTAAGACCTTGACTAGCCTACGCACACCTTGCACGGCTTCTATGCTTCACCTACACTTATGCTGGAATGAGAACAATGAAATCTCTCCTGAGCTTTCTGAGATAAAACTCAGAACCCTTGTCAACGCACACCTTGTGGACATTTCATTGCACTCCTTGCAGGAACTTCTCTCACCCAGGAAGAGAAACAATTGAAACTCATCCTCTCTCTCTCTTTCAAACTTCAAACATTCAATATGAAATCATACATACACACAGTATTAAAACAAATGCATAACAAAGAGAATAAACAACCATGAGCATACCATTCACCATGTATAAATAGAAAACATCATAACACCATGAAATTTGATTCAAAGCTTCATATGTTAATTCAAAGCTCCTGTACATGGGTTTTTTTCTCTACAACTCTCTCTCTCTGCAGCTCTCTTCTTCTATCCAGTGCTAATGATAATGATACAATAATACAAGAGTGAGGGTGTCTATATTCGTTTTCCCTCCTGCTCTCTAACTATCTAATCAAACATTCATATCTACCTACTCTTACATTTAACATACTTAAATGCTTTAATATTCTATAGATGAGAGAAATCGCTCCAGATCTGTTTACAACCTCCAAGATATAAATGCAAAGTACGCCTTCTTCCTAACTATTACATTAATGCCTTTTAAGTTCAAAATTCAAAACGGTTCTTATGAAAACGTGCTCTTTTCTTCCTCCGCACATCCAGCTGCTCCTTTGGTTATGCACGAGAATTTGTCTTTGCATGATGCTCCTGCATCAATTTCACCGATCAGGGTTGAGTTTCAAGAGAAATTCCATATCTTTATCAATGAAAATAGAGAGAGATTATAGCTACAATTGAAGGGAAAAGGGTATGTGGATTCCATAAACCTAGAATATTATGGAATCCACATACCTTTTTCCATAGAATATACTAACTAGATAGAAAAACCAAAGACATGAAATATGGTACTACACATATTATAATATATTATCAAGGAAAAAATAAGCTAAATGAAATTTGGACATTTGAAAAAAAAATTACAAGTTAAATGAGTACATCAATAAAAAATAACATACTAACCTTGCAAGTTCAAAATCCAAGCTATGTAGATCGAGAATTGAATTTGTTCAACCAATGGGTGATGAAAAAAATTAACATCTCAAACAAAATCCAAGAAAAGTGTCGCAGCTATAGAAATTGTGTCACAAAGCCTCTTAAAGTCACGTATATATAGATAAAATAGTCAACTAGCCGTTAACACCGACCAATGACATAGGCAAAATTTTCGTCGCTATTGCAACAAAAGTTCGTCGCTATAGACATGGAAATCTCGACTAGGTTAAAATAATATTTTCGTGGATATTGCGATGACTTTTCGTGGAAATATCGACGAAAATCCCGCCCTATTTAAAAAAATTATGAAACTGGTGGAAAAGTGGAAAATTTTCGTGGAATAATCCGCCCATATGTAGTAGTGTGCAGAACATGGGAAGACAAAAGGATAGAGGAAATATTTCAAGAACCGCGAGAATTATAGGAAGGGAAGATCCAAATACAGACTAGGAAATATAGAGTGGTGGAATTATGGGAAGAAAGGACATATGAAGAAAGACAGTAGAGCTCCAAAGAAACAAAAAGATGGACAGTAGGAGAAAAATCAGGAAGCAAATGTAACAAGTGATGTGTTACAATATGCTTTGATTCTTTCTTTAGATAATATTATTGAATCCTGGGTAGTATATTCAAGGACCTTATTTCATGCCACATCCCATAGGATATATTTCCAATATCATGTTCAAGGTGATTTTGGACAGGTTTATTTGGGTGATGATGGAGCATGTCAAATTGTTGGAATGGGTAAGGTACAAATAAAGGAAAAGAATGGAAACTAATGGTTACTGAAATAGGTGAGACATATACCATATCTAAGAAGAAATCTAATTTCAATAAGGAAATCGGAAAGTGAAGGTCGTATGTCTACATTTATAGATAAGGCGTGGAAGGTCACTAAAGGATCACTAGTAATGGAAAAATGAGAGAAGGTAGGTACATTGTTTTTATGTACTGGTAATGATGACTCTTCTATCTCTTTAGCTTCTACAGGTGTGGATACAACAATGTGGAATCATAGGCTTGGACACATGAATGAGAAGGGGATGCAGATACTTCACAAAAGGAATTTGTTTCCATATCTTAAACAAATTGATTTGGATTTCTCTGAGCATTGTGTTTATGGAAAACATAAGAGAGTTAGATTTCTCAAAGTTGGAAAGTAAAATAAGAGTGAAAGGTTAGATCTTGTGAATACAGATGTATGGGGACCATATCAAGTATCACCTCTTGGTGGTTCTTGATATTATGTTACTTTTATTGATTATGCAACTAGAAAAACTTAGGTTTATTGGATTCGACAAAAATATGATGTTTTTGACACTTTTAAGAGATGGGAAGCTTTGGTTGAGAATGAAACATGAAAAAGGTTGAAGTCTCTCAGACCAGAAAATGGAGGTGAACAATACAGCAAGGAGTTTTATGATTACTATTCATACCATGGGATTCGTAGAGAGAAGACAGTTCAAGGAACACCACAAGAAAATGGTGTGTCAGAAAGGATGAATGGGACAATCATGGAACGTGCAAGGAGTATGAGATTCCATGTTGGGTTTCCCTTACAATTCTGGGAAGATGTTGTAGATATTGTTGTTTACTTAATAAACAGAAGGCCTTCAAGATCCTTGGATGGTGTCATTACATAGGAGGTATGGATAGGTAAAAGGGTAAACTACTCATTTTTGAAGACTTTTGGTTGTGAAGCATTTGTCCATATTGATAAAGAAAATGGAACAAATCTTGAGGAAAAATCCAAGAAGTGTACATTTATTGGGTATTGTGTTACTGATTTTGGTTATTTCTTATGGGATTATGAAAATCATAAAATCATTAGGAGTAGAGATGTGGTATTCAATGAAAATTTCAGGTATAGAGATCAGTTGCAGGGAGAGAAACAGGAAAAGGAAAACATAGAATACACAGTGCTTGATGAAATCAAAGAAAATGAAATTCCAAAGGTATCAAAAAGTAAAAATGACAACAAAAAGAGGAGGAACCTCAAACACCTGCAAGTGTTGCTAGAATATATACCAAGTTAAGTAGACCCCCTCAATGATATTCTCCTTCATTGTATTATTTATTGTTGACTGACTCTGGTGAACCAGAAAGTTATGAAGAAGCCATGCAAGTAGACACTAAAAAGAAGTGGGAGCAAGTCATGAAAGAGGAAATGGATTCTTTGGTAAATAGCCAAACTTGGGACTTGGTTTAGTTTCCTATAGGAAAAAGAGCATTGCATAATAAATCAGTTTACAAGTTGAAGGAAGAAGATGGAGATAAAAAGTGGTACAACGCTAGACTTGTTGTAAAGGGGTTTGCACAAAAGAAAGGTATAGATTTTGATGAAATATTTTCTCTTATTGTTAAAATGAATTCAATTAGGACTATTTTAAGTCTTGTGGCAGTAGAAGATTTGCATCCTAAATAGTTAGATGAAAAAATAGTTTTTCTAAATCAGTTTATAGGTTGAAAGAAGAAGATGGAGATAAAAAGTGGTACAAGGCTAGACTTGTTGTAAAGGGGTTTGCACAAAAGAAAGGTATATATTTTGATGAAATATTTTCTCTTATTGTTAAAATGACTTCAATTAGGACTATTTTAGGTCTTGTGGCAGTAGAATATTTGCATCCTAAATAGTTAGATGAAAAAATAGTTTTTCTCCATGGGGATTTGGAGGAAGATATTTATATGCAGCAACCATAGGGGTATGAAGTCAAAGGAAAGGATAATTTGGTATGCAAGTTGAAGAAGAGCTTGTATCGCCTAAATAAAGCTCCAAGGTAGTGGTGTTTGAAGTTTGACAGGTTTATGACAGAACATGGTTATAGTAGGTGTCATTCTGAACACTCTATTTATTTTAAAAAGCTAGAAAATGGAAGTTATATTATCTTGTTATTGTATGTATATGACATTATTGTTGCAAGTTCTAACATGCAGGATATAAATGTGATAAAAAGGAAATTATCTAATTCATTTCTGATGAAGGATTTGGGTGCTACAAAGAAAATCCTTGGTATGAGAATAAAAAGACATGAGAAAATTTGCAAATTGATATTGTCTCAGGGTGAGTACATAGAGAAGGTATTGGAGAGGTTTAGAATGCATAATGAAAAACTAGTTAGTACACATTTGGCCATCCATTTCAAATTAACCTAGGAAATGTCTCCCGACACATGGGAGTAGATAGAATACATGTCCAGGGCCCATTATGCATCATTATTTGGTAGTTTGATGTATGCTATGGTGTGCACAAGACCAGATATTGCATATACGATGGGAGTTGTGAGAAGGTATATGAACAATCTAGGTAAAGAACATTGGGGGGCAGTAAAATGGATTCTCAGTTATTTGTGAGGTATTGCTACTCATGCATTATGTTTTGGAGGTTCAAACATTGTTCTACAAGGATATGTTGATTCAGATATGGCAGGTAATAAAGATAGAAGGAAAATCATGACAATGTATGTTTTTACTATAGGTGGAACAATAGTAAGTTGGATTTCAAACTACAAAAGGTTGTTTCACTTTCAACAATGAAAGCAGAGTATGTTGTCGCTACAGAGGCTAGTAAAGAGATCATTTGGTTATAGAGGTTTATGGAGGAATTAGGAAAGAAGCAAGAGAATAGTAGGTTGTACTGTGACATCCATAGTTATGTTCATCTTGCAAATAAATCAGTCTTACATTTTAATCCTAAGCATATACAACTCATGTACCATTTCATATGATCCATTTTGGAAGATGGAAAATTGAAGCTGGAAAAGATGAATACTAGCCAGAATCCTACAGACATGTTAACAAAGGTAGTAACTAGGGAGAAACTGAGTTCCTACTCAGTTTTAGTTTGCCTTCAATCATGAAGGTGAAGATGATAAATTTTCCAGGTCCAAGGTTGATCATAGTCCAACAGGTACAACAACAATGGATTTGTTGTGATCAGTGTCCAAGTGGGAGATTGTTGGTTTTGGAGCCTGATTATCTTCCTGATTCATAGGTCTTGTTTCAACTGTGTTTGGACCCCATTACCTGACAGGGGGGTGTGGGGGGTATTTCCCCCCACATCTGGAGCCAAGAGGGTGGTGACACTTTATGGATCCCCCCCTGGCGGAGGTTATATCGAAGCACCCCTAAAGAGAAAATTTTGGGAAATTTTCCTTTTAAGATATTGTAATTTCATAGTCAATATGGATCGTTCATTATAAGATCACAAATATGATGGTAGAAGTTGTGTTAGGGTTTTTTTTCCCTAGAAGGAAACCTTATTTTATGAGGGAATTGTATTGTGGTTATGTATGTGAGTGAATATTTTATTCTGAGAGAGGAGATTGTGAGACAAAGAAGCGGAAGTTACAGTGGGTGTGTTGTAGGTTGTATCCCTTCATTTGTTGGATAATAATAAAGGAAGCACCTAGAAATTTATCTGGTGGACGTATCCCATACTGGGTGAACCATGTATATCTATGTCTCTATAGTATTATGTATCTTATTTGTTTTATTTCCGCATTTGTTTTATTTTATTACTCTTCGATCATGTTTTTCTAACAAGATATATTGAGTTCAAGTGACCTTATTAACGAGTGTTCAATTGTAAAATCCTCCTCTAATATGGACCGTCAGATTGAATAGATATCAATCACAGATCTATCAAGATCATGTGACCTCGTTAAAGTTCGATCACCTTTAAAACCTACTAAATATCTGGACCGATGATTGGTGTGATTCACCATCGTCCAATATTGAGGACGTGCAAGTTGTACCATGGGGGTATAAAGCAAAATGGGATGGGACCCACTCATACTGTATCTAATGGTTGAGTGACAGGGAGAGGCCTGTCATTGAGTGCACATTAGTCAAAGAAAAAAAATAGAGAATTCCATGTGGTAGTCGAGTACAAGTGTGACCCACATTTCTAAAGGGATGGCTATTCGTGAATCCAGAAATTTGGGATTTATTTTTAATGGAATTTTATGAAGGTATGAATCCAGGATAAGGAGGAACTATGTGGGAGAAACCAAGATAACTGGAAATTTGAGAATCTAGGTATTCTAATAAATGGGAATTTTTCAAAATTCTAAATTTTGGATGACAATTATCCATAAGGATATAGGATGTTGAATGGGTGGATATCTGAAGGATTGGAAATCCCATATATCCAACTCTGTTTGTTTTGGAGAAGCAAGCTAGTTGTGGAGAAAAGGGAGGATCCACATCATCAAACACTTGGGAGATAGGTCCTTATGGATGCCCATTCGATTGATGATGTTATATGGTACATGTTGAGAAAGTACACATGGATGCCACATGAATATGATGACTTCATCATAAGTGTAAATGATGGAGATCTATCTTTAAAGAGACATAATTTTTTGCCAAGCTCATATTTGAGCTCAGTTATAGTTATTGGAAATATTTTGAGGACTATAATTCATCTGTATTCTCAGAATCAGATTTAGAGTTATGGTTAAGAAAGACAAATTCTGGAATAATTTGTGCATCCCATCATCCTAATGAGGATTAGGGGGTTGGGTGTGTTACATTGTGTTTATTTGGACTCAACTTTAGATGTAGATTACAACACTTATCTTTGGTGTGACCATCGATATTACAATGGTTACAACAGTTGTTTGGATCCTTGCACTAATGTGTAGTTATTTTCATCTTCTTGTCCTATCATTTACACTTCTTCTTTCCCTCATTGGAAGCATATTTGTTGTCTTTCTACTTGTAACCACTTGGTTATCCTTTATTCTTACCCATATTATCCAAATATTGTGCTTGCACATAAGTCTCATCAACTATCTTTGGTTTAAAGAGCATCACTTTCCTTCATAAATGATTGTGTAGACCGCCCAAACACTTGAGGAGTATATCTAGGTTATTGGGAGATATGCCCAACATAAAGCCCATTTTTTTGAACTCGGTGGCGTACTCTTGCACACTTTTCCGTTGTTTCCACTGGAAGTAATTCCAATGCATCCATTGATCCTCTTCATACCCAGAAGGGTAGAAATGGGAATTAATGATGGTTTTAAACACCCCCCACTTAGTTACAAGGGGATCACCCTCCAACCTAAGCATCTCTATGTGAATTTCCCACCAAGATTGGACATGGACCTCTAAATTTAGTAGGGGAAATGAAATATTTTTCTCTTCTTCTATGTTATGAACAATACAATAAAATTTTAACTATTATAACCATGAATTCAACTTAACAACATCAATCTCACCTTCGTAAGGGTTCATGTCCAATTTTTCTTCCACTTTAAACAAAGATTGGAAAGAAGTGATGTCACTGGAACTTGGTGTCTCTTTCTCTAGCCCTCTTTTACCACTTTTATGGGTCTTCATTATCTCCATATTTCTCATCCAATGCAACTTATGATTTAGAGCCACCAAACTCTTCGAAAGGTCTAAAATTGTTCTTTATAGTCACCATGAGAGTGACCATGTTCTGAGATATTTCAATGGCTTGTGCTTCTAGTGTTAAAAATATATCCTCCTACTTATCCCATGGATTGTTACTATAATTATTTTCCATGGATAGGGTTTTCAAACTTTATGCGAATTCCTAGATCTTGCAACTTCCCATAAAACCCCAAAGAAAAATTTTCTAATACCAATATGATTTGTGAACTATCATGGATATTCCACTAGAACAATTTGTCACAATAGATATTAGTGTAAATTCTAACCTTGTACAATATCTACTACAAATTGATATTCAGAAAAGAACAAAAAAGATACAATGGCAAATACAAACATTACACAGAGATTTTTCACCTGGAAACCCAAACCGGGAAAACCAGCATATATTATATTGATACA